>JAJOOE010000845.1:0-46859 GCA_036250405.1 Solanum raphanifolium | reverse complement strand
CATCTTGATAACAACCGAAATTGACTTTTGATTATTGATTACTTACTGAATTCTTACAATTTGTTCAACAAATCCCCCCTTTTTATTTCTTTGTTTCTAGAAGTACTTTGGCTAATTGAATATAATTGTTGGTTAAAGTAAAGTCTAAACCATTTTCCTCGTGGGATCGACCCCAACCTACAAGTTGGGTTCTTTACTTGATAACGATCGCTTATACTTCTTTAGGGAGGTGTAATTTGAGCGTATCACATTGACACTTCCATTGGAAGTTGTGTCTTGATTACGCAAACATCAGTCACCGCTTGAGATATTTTCCATCTAGACAAGGGAAAAGATGGTAGGCAAGCTCCACCTAGTGGTTCGGGCTCAAGTGCTCCAAAGCAAAACCAATTCTGTGCACTTCAAACTCGACATGATCAAGAGTGTTCTCCTGATGTTGTTATCGGTACGTTGAAAGTCTTTTCTCTTGATGTTTATGCTTTTCTTGATCCAGTGCTACATTGTCTTTTGTGGTGCCATATATTGGTATGAGTTTTTATGTTCTTCCAGATGTGTTGATAGACCATTTTTTGTCTCTACTCTTATTGGTGATTCTATTGTGGCCAAGAGAGTTTATAGAAATTGTCCTTTCTCCTTATCCCATAAAGTCACTCATGCTGATCTTGTAGAGTTTGATATGTTATATTTCGATGTTATTCTTGATATGGATTTGCTCCATTCGTGTTATGCTATATCGATTGTAGCACTCGAGTAGTATGGTTTGAATTTCCAAATGAGCCCGTCCTAGAGTGGAAAGGGGAAAGTCTATGCCTAAGGGTTAGTTTATTTCTTGTCTTAAAGCTAGAAAGATGATTTCTAAGGGTTGCATTTATCATCTTGTTTAAGTTAGGGATATGGATTCTAAAACCCCTACTCTTAAGTCGTTCCCTGTGGTGAATAAGTTTCTGGAAGTCTTCCCCGATGATCTACTTGGTGTTCCTTCCGAAAAGGAAATATACTTCAGTATTGACCTTCTCCCAGATACGCAACCTATCTCTATTCCTCCAATCCTTACCGTATGGCTTCGATGGAACTTAAGAAATTAAAAGAGCAATTGAAGGATTTGTTGGATAAGGGTGTCATCCGAACTAGTATCTTTTCATGGGGTGGTCCAGTGTTGTTTGTTCGTAATAAAGATGGTTCACTTCATATGTGTATTGACTACGACAATTGAACAAGGTTACCATTAAGAATAAATATCCTCTTCTGATGATAGATGTTTTGCTTGATAAACTCCAAGGACCAAGTTTCATCTCTAAGGTCAACCTCCGGTCGGGTTATCACCAATTAAGGGTGAAGAAAGATGACATTCTGAAGGATAATTTTTGAACTTGGTATGGTCATTATGAGTCTTTGGTAATGTAGTTTGGTTTGACTAATGCTCCAGCCGTATTTATGGACTTGATGAATAGAGTTTTTAGACAACATCTTGACATGATTACGATTGTGTTTATCGATGACATGGTGATTTAATCAAGGAGTGAGGATGAGCACACCGATCATTTGAGAACTGTGTTGCAAGTCCTCAAAGACCAACAAATCTTTGCAAAGTTTAGTAAATGCGAATTTTGGTTGAGATACGTGGCTTTTCTTGGTCACATAGTTTTTCGGTAAGGGTATTGTGATAGATCCTAAGAAGATAAATGAGGTTAAGAGTTGCCTAGACCTCTATCCCCTTCGGATAATCGAAGTTTCTTGGGTTTGGCTGGTTATTAAAGAAGGTTCGTGGAAAATTTCTCTTTGATTTCCTCTCCATTGAAGGCTTTGCCCCAAAATAAAGTGAAGTTCTTATGGTCGGAAGCATGTGAGAAGAGTTTCCATGAATTGAAAGATATAGTTACATCCGTTCTGGTATTGAGTATATGAAAAGGATCAGATGGGTTTGTTGTTGTTTATTCTAATGCCTCAAGAATTGGTTTAGGGTGTGTTCTTATACTAAACGGGAAGGTTATCACTTATGCTTCAAGGAAACTTAAGATTCATGAAAAGAACTATTCAACTTATGATTTGGAACTAGTGGCAGTTGTGTTTGCCTTAATGATATGGAGGAATTACTTATATGGTGTCCATGTTAATGTCTTTATAGATCATAAGAGTTTGAAATAAGTGTTGAGGCAAAAGGATCTAAATCTTCGCCAAAGTAGGTGGCTAGAGTTGCTAAAGGATTACGACATGAGTTTTCTCTATCACCCTGATAAGGTGAATGTGGTAGCGGATTCCCTTGGTTGATTATTAATGGGTAGTGTTTCTCATGTTGAGGTTGTTAAGAAGGAGTTGGTTTGTTTTGTTCATGGATTAGCCCGATTGGTTGTTTGGTTGGTTGATTCCACAAACAGTGGTGTCATTGTTCATAATGGTTCAAAATCATTTTTTGTGTCGGATGTGAAAGCCAAGCAATAGCTCGACCTGCTATTGACTGATTTGAAGGAAATAGTGCTTAAAAAGTTCGTAGAGGCTTTCTTCCAATGGGGAGATGGTGTGCTTCAATATCAAGGTCGTTTGTGTGTTCCCAATGTTAATGATTTAAGGGAGAAAATTTGATTAGAAACCCAGAGTTCTCGATATTCCATTCACCTCGGAGACACCAAGATGTACCGTTAATTGCGAGAGGTCTATTGGTGGAATGGAATGAAGAAACATATTGGGGAATTTGTCGCCAAGTGTCCTAATTGTCAACAAGTGAAAGTTGAACATCAAAAGCTGAGAGGTTTCTCCCAAGATATTAGTATTCCTACCTGGAAGTGAGAAGATTTGAATATGGATTTTATTGTAGGTTTACCCCACACCCAGTGAAAACACGACTCAATTTGGGCTATTGTGGATTGTATGACAAAGTCCTCTCATTTCATTATCGTCAAAGTTTCATATTCAACGGAGGACAATGCTAAGTTGTATCTAAGGGAGATGGTTAGGTTGCATAGGGTGCCCCTATCCATTATCTCCGATCGTGGTACCCAATTTACTTCTCAATTCTGAAGATCTTTCCAAAGGGGCCTTAGTACTCATGTTAAGCTTAGTACAACCTTTCATCCCCAAAATCATGGGCAAGCGGAGCGTACTATCCAAACTTTGGAAGATATGTTGAGAGTTTTTATGATTGACTTCAAGGGTGTATCACCTCAGAAATCAAACTTGGACTTTCCAGCAAAAAAGGTGAATCACGGAGGGGTTCACGGGCCGTGATCAGGGCCATGGTCCGTCACCCTCATCGTGGTTCACACCCACCCAGAAGTGGTGGACCACGGAGCCCTTCACGGGCCGTGAATTCCACACGAGCCGTGGGTAGGCTCGTGGATGCGAGGCGAAGCCACCAGGGCTCAAGCATCCTAACCACGGAGCCCTCCACGGGTCGTGGTCTCGATGACGGGGCGTGGATGGTTCCGTCATCCAAAGCTAGCAGACCCCCTGCCCAAGTGAAGAACCACGGTGGCCTTCACGACCTGTGGTCCTTCACACGGTCCGTGAAGTGGACCGTAGTGGGGAGTACTAGGGACCAATAGACACTAGCCAAGAACCACGACCCACTTGACGGGCCTTGGTTCCTTTGACGATCTGTCAGTGGAGCCGTGGGAGGGCCACGTCAGCTTTTAAGTCAGGGTTGTTTTGGTGTTTTTGCCCATGCATTGAACATTTAAACTACGTCGTTTAACACCTAAATTACATTGTTTTACTTAGTTTTAACCTAATACTCTAGTTAGAACCTACCCAAAATAATTATTCACCATAATTTATCGAAATTAGAGCAAAAAAGAACAGGAAAGTCGACCAGCCTCTTAAGAACAAGCAGAAGGTTTTCTTCAAGTTTCAACCTCGAATAAAAGGATTTCTCTATGAATTTCGTCACCAGGTATGTGGGATTTCACTAGTGGATTCCTTTCATCCACTAGGTCCCTAGAATTTAGTTAGATCCTTGATTCTCCATATCTTGTTTAGACCTAGGGTTTCTAAAACCTTAGAAAATTGTTGTGATTTAGCTATTGTAGTATCGTAAATTGAATGAGCTTGTTTCTTGGAAAGTTTGCGTAGTTCCTTGCATGAAACTTAGAACCCTATTTGTATAAATTCTTTTAGTTCATGAATTATACTTGCTAGGTCAGTTAAACAAATAATCATGCTTCTGATTTCGAATGTCACATTGTCAGTACATGAATGTTGCATTCTCAGTTAGCACCTTAGTATTTTGAGCTACTTAGTGTTTCAGTTACATTTCAGTCACATTCATATCCAGTGGGAGTAGACTTAGCACTGAGTTGGACTAGGGTTCATCGTACACTCATAGTCCCAGAACTACGTGCCCCCGTAGAAGTATAAGTCCCCTCTGTTGGGCATCAGATTTAGTGATCACGCCAGTCATGCCTTTATACCCCTAGCAAGGTATATTGGGTCCTCTCGATGGGGCGTATACATCAGACTCCATGTTTAGCTCACGTAGTTTTATGTCGGTTAATAGTAGCTCCCACAGTCAGACTCTAATGTATTTGATGAGGTTTTCAGGTTATACTTCAGTATTCAGTCTCAATATGTTATGTTCATGATTAGTACTTGGTCATTGCAGTCATCTTAGCTTTTAAGTTATATTTCAACATTTATATCCTGTTTAGATTACATCATTGCTCAGTTATGCCTTGTTCAACTTATATATTTTGTTCAGCTATTATCTATATCTTGCATGCTTAGTACATTCCAAGTACTGATGCATACTTTGCGCTACATCCTTTCATGATGTAGGTTTAGGTACTCAGCATTCGAATCACGCTTAGATCGATTCTCGATCCGCATTCAGAAGATTTTCAGTGGTGAGTCGTCATACTTTGAGGACAATAGACATGTGTTTCATTTTTAATATTTTATTCAGTTTCAATTTTGCTAGAGTTAGCTGGGGGCATATTCCATCAACTCTAGTCTGTAGAGGCTTTTCAGACATAGTAGTAGAATCAACTTGAATTGTTAAGTCTAATTCTTCAGTTGTTATTAAACTCTTAGTGTGTTATATACATTTGGACTAGTTGGGTATTTCCCATTTTTATTTATCAGTTGATTTGGATTCCGCATTAGTTCATGTTTTCTTATATATTTTCATTATGCTTATGATATGCCAGCTTCAGGGTTAGCTTGGGGTCACTCGTGATCCTAGGTCCCGTGTTACGTCAAGGGGGTAGCCACTGGGCATGACAAACTTGGTATCAGAGAATTAGGTTTAAGAGTCCGAGGATGTCTGAAAGCCGCACTAAGTAGAGTCTCTTTCATGGGTGTGAAGTGCACCACATCTATGAGAGGGAGGCTACAAAATGTTTTACGAAAAACATCACTTTTTTGCTATTCTTATCGTGTGTGAGGTATGATCCAACTTCTCCTTTCTAATCCATCGTTATGTGTTTCAGATCATGCCTCCTCGTAGAGCTTATGCACAGAATGCTAATGTATGCAACGCTAACAAAGTTACTCCAGTCCCGAACCATGAGGTTACGAATGCAGAATTTCAGAATGCCATCCAACTTTTGGCTTAGAGTGTGGCCAACTAGAATAATCAGCAGGCCCCAGTCCCTACAAACACTAATGCTGGATCAACTGCAGTTAGGCTTCGAGACTTTATTCGTATGAATCCACTAGAACTTCTAGGGTCAAAGGTTGATGAGGACCCACAAAACTTCATTGATGAGGTTAAGAAGATTTCTGGAGTGATGCAAGTGAATGGAAATGATAGGGTGGATTTCGAATCCTACCAGCTTAAAGATGTGGCTCACATATGGTTTACACAATGAAAAGACAACATGGGTGTGGATGCAGCTCCTGTGACTTGGGATTATTTTACTGGAGCTTTTCTGGACATGTTCTTCCCGAGAGAGTTGAGGGAGGCTAAAGCTTAGGAGTTTATGAATTGAGGCAGGGTGCCATGTCAGTCCAAGAATACGGACTAAAGTTCACTCAGCTCTCCAGGTATGCTCCACACATGGTTGCCGATCTGAGGGCACAAATGAGTAAGTTCTTGTTTGGGGTATCCAATTTGGTGAAGACAGAGTGCAACAATGCTATGCTTCTAGAGGACATGGATATCTCCAGGCTAATGACTCATGATTAGCAGGTTGAGGGAGATAAGCTTAGAAAAATGGCTAAGGACAACAAAAAGGCTAGAACAGGCAACTATGCGTATTCTTAGCATAAGTCGGGCGGTGGAAGTCGTTCATAGTTTCAATATAAATCTTCAACCCTAGCACCTTCATCATCTAGTGCTCTATCTTCCAGGTTTCGAAATGATCAGAAAGGTAAGATATCAGGCTTTAACTCTCAAGGGAGTACTTCAGGTAACAGGACTTTCCCGACTTGTCCAAAGTGTGGTAAGAACCATCCGGGCGAGTGTCTTGCAGGCAGGGAAGGATGCTTTGGGTGCAGTTAGTCTAGCCATAGGCTAGAGGATTTCCCTTCTTCCACGTAGGGGCAAGTAGGTAACAACAATAGGGCTTAGTCTACAGCTCTAGCAGCACTAACAGGTCGCCTAACTCAGTAGGGGGCTTCATCTGGTACAGGTGGCGATCAGCACCAGAACATATTGTATGCTATCCAGGCTCACCAGGACCAGGAAGATTCTCCTGATGTGGTCACTGGTACGTTACGAGTCTTTGATTTAGATGTTTATACATTGTTAGACCCAGGGGCTACTTTGACTTTTGTGGCTCCCTATATAGTAGTAAACTTCGGTGTTAGTCCAAAAACTCTTTTAGAACCCTTCTCTGTCTCTAATACAGTTGGTGACCCAATCATAGCTAGATGGGTATACATAAATTTCCCTATCACAGTCTCTAAGAAAGCCACCTTAGCATATCTTTTAGGGTTAGAAATGGTAGATTTTGACATCATTCTAGGCATATATTGGTTACATTCTTGTTATACCTCAGTCGATTGTAGAACTAGGATAGTTTGGTTTCAGTTTCCAAACGAGCCAGTCTTAGAGTGGAAGGGTAGCAGCTCAGTGCCTGTAGGTCGATATATCTTTTACCTTAAGGCCATAAAGATGATTTCCAAAGGGTATGTCTATCATCTTGTTCAGGTTAAGGATTCAAATTCCGAAACCCCAACTCATGAGTCAGTTCAGTAGTAAATGAGTTTCTAGAAGTGTTTCCAGAAGATCTTCCCGGAGTTCCTCCCGAAAGGAAAATCAACTTTGGAATAGATCTCCTTCCATATTCCCAGCCTATTTTGATTCCTCCTTATAGAATGGCTCTGGCCGAGCTTAAGGAATTGAAAGAGCAGTTGAAAGAGCTTCCATATAAGGGCTTTATCAAACCCAGTATCTCCCCATGGGGCACACCAGTATTGTTCGTGAAAAAAATGGTTCTCTCAGAATGTGCATTGACTATCGGCAATTGAATAAAGTCACAGTCAAGAATAAGTATCCCATCCCCAAGATTGATGCCTTGTTTGACCAACTTCAGGGTGCTAGTCATTTCTTGAAGGTAGACCCTAGATTCAGCTATCATCAGCTCAGAGTCAGAGATAGTGACATTCCGAAGATAGCCTTTGGAACTCGGTATGGTCATTATAAATTTGTAGTTATGTCTTTCAGACTAATAAATGCTCCTGCAGCTTTGATGGACTCAATGAACAGGGTGTTCAAACAATATTTGGACTTGTTCGTTATCGTCTTTATTGATGATATCCTCATTTATTCTCAAAATTAGGAGGAACATGCGACTCATCTGAGAGTTGTTCTGCAAACTCTCAAAGATTGCCAGCTATTTGATAAGTTTAGCAAATGTGAATTCTAGTTACAATAAGTCAATTTCCTTGGTCATGTGGTATCCAGTGAAGGAATCCGAGTGGATTCTTAGAAATTTGAGGCAATACAGAACTGGCCCAAACCCACCTCTCCAACAGATATCAAAAGTTTCTTAGGTTTGAGATTTGTTGAAGGATTTTCATCCATAGCTTCCCCATTGATGAAGTTGACTCTGAAGAAAGTCAAATTTCAGTAGTCAGATGAGTGCAAGAAAAGTTTCACAGAACTGAAGACTAGGTTGACTACAACTCCGATCTTGACCCTACTAGATGGTTTAGACGGTTATGTGATTTACTGTGATACATCTAAGGTCGGCCTAGGTTGTGTGTTGATGCAGTGAGGTAAGGTTATAACTTATGCTTCTAGACATCTTAAGGTACATGAGAAGAACTACCCGACTCATGCCTTAAGCTTGTAGCTGTAGTATTCGCCCTAAAAATTTGAGACATTACTTGTATGGTGTTCACGTAGATGTGTTTATAGACCATAAGAGCCTCCAGTATATGTTCACCCAGAAAGAGTTGAATCTTTGTCAGAGGAGGTGGATCGAGTTTCTCAAAGACTATGACATGAATGTGCTTTACCATCCTGGTAAGGCCAATATAGTAGTTGATGCTCTCAACAGACTGTCTATGGGTAGGGTAGAACCTGTTGAGGAAGACAAGAAAGAGTTAGCCAAAGATGTTCACCGATTTGCTTGCTTAGAAGTTTGCCTTACAAACATATCAGGTGATGGTGTGATAGTTCAGAACGGGTCAAAATCGTCATTGGTAGCAAGATAGTGATCCTATATTGCTTCAGTTAAAAGGTGCAGTTCATCAGCAGAAAGTAGAGGTTTTCTCCCAAGGGGGAAATGGTGTGCTTCATTACCAGGGTCGCTTATGTGTTCTTAAGGTGGGTGAGTTGAGGCAACAGATCTTTACAGAATCCCATAACTCCACGTATTCTATCCATCCAGGTGCAACTACGATATACCATGATTTGCGAGAAGCTTTTTGGTGGAACGTCATGGAGAGGGATATAACAGACTTTGTGGCTACGTGTCCTAATTGTCCACATGTTAAGGTAGAACATTAAAAACCAGAAGGTATGACCTAAGAGATTAACATTCCTACATGGAAGTGGGAAGTGATAAACATGGACTTCATTACGAGTTTACCTCGTACTTGCACGTAACATGACTCTATTTGGGTGATAGTAGACAGAGCTACTAAGTCCGCTCACTTCTTTGCTGTCAAGACTACATATTTGACGGAGGACTACACAAAACTCTACATTAATGAGATAGTTAGGTTGCCTGGGTTCCCTTGTCTATTATCTCAAATAGAAGTTCTCAATTTACCTCTCATTTCTGGATATCATTTCTGAAAGGTCTTGGTACTCAAGTAAATCTTAGTACAACATTTCATCCTCAGATGAATGGTCAGGCAGAGCATACCATTCAGACCTTAGAGGACATGTTGAGAGCTTGGATGATCGATTTCAAGAGTAGTTGGGATGATCACCTACCTCTATAGAGTTTGACTATATTAACAACTTCCATTCCAATATTCAGATGGCCCCTTATGAGGCATTATACGGGCGTAGATGTAGACCTTCGGTTAGTTGGTTTGAAGTAGGTGAAATAGCCTTGATTAGGCCAGATTCGGTTCATGAGGCTATGGAGAAAGCTCAACTTATCAGAGATAGATTAAAGACAACCCAGAGTTGTCAGAAGTCCTATACAGATGTGAGTATAAGGGACTTAGAGTTTGAGATCAATGATTGGGTTTTCCTGAAAGTGTCACCTATGAAATGGGTTAGAGATTTGGCAAGAATGAGAAGCTTGGTCCTAGATATGTAGGTCCTTATAATATCCTGAATAGGGTTGGTAATGTGACTTATGAGTTAGAGTTGCCAGCACTACTAGCAGGGGTTCATCCAGTCTTTAATATTTCCTTGTTGAAGAAGTGTGTGGGTGATCCGACATCGATGGTACCATTAGAGAGTGTGGCTATGAAGGATAGCCTCACTTATGAAGAGGTGCCAGTTGAGATTCTTGACCGTCAAGTTCGTAGGTTAAGGAATAAGGAAGTCACTTCAGTGAAGGTTTTGTGGAGCAGTCAGTCTGTAGAGGGAGCTACTTAGGAAGCAGAAACAACCGGGAAGGCCAAGTATCCTCACCTCTTTCCTTCCGATTTTGTTTAAGCTTCAGGTATAGTTCATCTCCAGTCTCTCAGTTTACTCTTGTGTAAATTCAGTCTCAGTATCTTGTTCCTCCAGTTGTTCTTGCATTTCGTTATATTTGTATGTTTATGGAACTCAGTTTAGTTAGATATCAGTTTCCAATACTTAGTGGTTGGGATTTCAGCTCCTTCCCTCCATACTCAGCTTGTTTAGACTTCATTCTAGGACGTATGTTCCCAAGGGGGAGATAATGCAACACCTCAGAAATCAGACTTGGACTTTTCAGCAGAAAAAGGTGAACCACAGAGGGGTTCATGAGCTGTGATCAGGGCTACGCTCTGTCACCCTCATCGTGGTTCACATCCACCCAGAAGTTGTGGACCATGAAGCTCTTCACGAGCTATGGATTCCCATACGAACCATAGGAAGGCCCGCGGATGCAAGGCAGAGCTACTAGGGCTCAGGCATCCAAACCACGAAGCCCTTCACGGGCTGTGGTCTCGATGACGGGCCGTCGATGGGTTCGTCGTCCAGAACCACCAGACCCCAGCCCAAGGGAAGAACCACAGTGCCCTTCACAGCCCGTGGTCCTTCACACGGTCCATGAAGTGGACCATAGTTGGAAGTACCAGGGACTAGTAGACATTGTCCAAGAATCACGACCTACTTGATGGGCCGTGGTCCCTTTGACGGTCTGTTAGTTGTGCCGTGGGAGGGCCTCATTAGCTTTTAAGTTAGGGTCATTTTAGTCTTTTCCCATGCATTGGACTTTTAAACTACGCCATTTAACACCTAAACTACATCGTTTTACTCAGTTTAAGGCTAGTATTCTAGTCAGAACCTACCCAAAATCATTATTCACCAAAATTCATTGAAATTTAAGCCAACAAGAAGAGGAAAGTTGACTAGCCTCTCAAGAACAAGTATAAAGTTTTCTTCAAGTTTCAGCCCCGAAATCAAAGGATTTCTCCGTGAATTTCATCACTAGGTACGTTGGATTTCACTAGTGGGTTCCCTGCATCCATTAGGTCCCTAGAATTTAGTCATATCCTTTATTCTCCATATCTTGTTTAGACCTAGGTTTTCTAAAACCTTGAAAATTGTTGTGATTTAGCTATTATAGTATCCTAAATCGAATTAGCTTGTTTCTTGGAAAGTTTGCGTAGTTCCTTGCATGAAACTCAGAACCCTAGTTGTATAAATTCTTTGAGTTCATGAATTATACTTGCTAGTTCAGTTAAAAAGATAATCATGCTCCTGATTTCAAATGTCACCTTGTCAGTATATGAATGATGCATTCTCAGTTAACAAGTCAGTATTTTGAGCTACTCAGTGTTTCTCTTACATTTCAGTCACATTCATATCCAGTGGGTTAGACTTAGCACCGAGTTAGACTAGGGTTCAGCGTACTCTCATAGTCACAGAAGTACGTGCCTCATAGGAGTATAAGTCCCCTTTGTTGGGCATCAGATTTAGCTGACAAGGTATATTTGGTCCTCTCGATAAGGTGTATACATCGGACTCCACATTTAGCTCACATGGTTTTATGTCAGTTAGTAGTAGCTTCCACACTCAGACTCTAGTGCACTTGACCAGGTTTTTAGGTTATACTTCAGTATTCAGTCTCGGCATGTTATGTTCATGATTAGTACTTGGTCATTCTAGTCATCTTAGCTTTTGAGTTATATTTCAACATTTATATCCTGTTCAGATTATATCATTGCTCAGTTATGCCTTGTTTAGCTTATATATTTTTTTCAGCTATTATCTATATCCTGCATGCTCAGTATATCCGGATCACACATAGATCGAATCTCGATCCTTATTCAGCAGCTTTCCAGTGGTGAGTCCTCATACTTCGAGGACAATAGACATGCATTTCATTTTTAGTCTTTTATTCAGTTTTCAATTTTGCTAGAGTTATCTGGGGGAATGTCCCATCAACTCTAGTCAGTAAAGACTTTTCAGACATAGTAGTACAATTAACTTGAATTGTTAAGTTTAATTCTTCGATTGTTATTAAACCGAGTATGTTATATACATTCATACTAGTTGGGTATTCCCCACTTTTAGTTATCAATTGATTTAGCTTCCACATTAGTTCATGTTTTCTTAGATATTTTCAAAATGCTTTTGATATGCCAACTTCAGGGTCAGTTTGGGGTCACTCATGATCCTAGGTCCCGTGTTACGTTTGGGGAGTTGCCTTGGGGTGTGATAAAGAGTAATCTGGATGATCATTTACCTGTGATTATTTTTTCTTATAATAATAATAATAATAACTATCATTCAAGAAATGGTATGACTCCATTTGAAGCTCTTTGTGGTTGGAGGTGTAGATCTCCCATAGGTTGGTTTGAAGTTGGTGAGATTGCTTTGATAGGTCCCGAGTTGGTACATGAGGCTATGGAGAAGGTTCAACTTATTAGAGAAAGGTTGAAAAGGGCTCAAAGTTAACAAAAGTCCTATGCCAATGTTAGAAGAAGAGATATTGAGTTTGATGAAAATGACTCGGTTTACTTGAAAATTTCACCTATGAAGGGTGTCATGAGGTTTGGTAAGAAAGACAAGCTTAGACCCCATTATGTTGGCCCATATCAAGTATTGAGGCGTATTGGTAAATTTTCTTATGAACTTTATTTGCCTAATGATTTAGCATTGGTACATCTGGTTTTCCATATCTCGTTGAAGAAATGTGTTGGTGATCTAACATCCATTGTACCATTGGAAAGTCTTAGTATAAAGGAGAGCCTTTCTTATGAGAAGGTACCTGTTGAGTTATTAGACCGGCAAGTTAAGAAGTTGAGAAATAAGAAAGTTACATCCGTAAAGATCTTGTGGAGGAATCACTAGGTTGAGGGTTCTACATGAGAGGCTGATGCCGATATGATGTCCCATTAGCCCCATCTAGTTCCCTCCGACCCTAATCTAGCTTAAGGTATTTAGTTCCTCACGGTCTATCCTTATGTCTTACTCATTCTCATGGTTTCTCATGCGTGCATACTCGTGAAAAACTTGCTTTTGAGATTTAGTTTTAGCTTCATTGATTGCTTTATGATTATGTGAATTGAGTATGAATTGCACATATACTTTATGAAATGATGTTTTGAGTATGTTTAAGCTTGGATTTGATGTTCCTCCCTTATATTGTTCATTTTGATGAAGTTGCATTCATGTTGGGCAGTGAGATATCTTCCCCTACCCTTCTTATGGTTCCTTGAATCCCATTCGAGGACCAATTTTCCCAAGGGGAATATATTGTAACACCTCAAATTTTTGAAAAGGAAGAATATAAGTTTTTGGGTTGTAGACTGTGTCTGCGGATCCTATCTATGGATCATAAAAGCTTCTATGGGCCATATATGTTATCTATAGAAGGGGGAAAATAATTTTTCTAAGAACAAGTCTTAGTACCGTTTGTAAGGTTCGCTAGGACGACCCATCGTTCTTTGTACGAGTCATAGATAGGTCTCATAGGAGAGTCCCAGACTTAGTGAGATTTTGAGGATAAAAGGTGGTTTCTAGGGTTGGTGGCTACGGACTGTAGGAAGACTTACAAGCTGTAGAAATGTTTCGTCAAAAGATAGACTATTTCATGGTCTAGTACTTGGTCTACGGTTGTCCAATATGGACCGTAGAAAGTCTTACGGTCCGTAGGTCAAAACCATAGTTCGAGTTCGACAATTATTTTTAAAGGGCTTTTGGGTCTTTTTCTAATTGTTTTAATCCAATACTATGTCATTTTGTCTTCTACCCTAAGCCCTATATAGTATTTTTAGGACTTGAAACTACCCATTTCAACCCCTTCTCCTATTTCTATAAATCTAACCAAGTTCATCCTGCCCAAATTATCTCAACCGAAGGAAGAAGAAGAGCTAGGGTTCCACTTAAATCTCCAATTCACCATCTTTCTTGGACTTTGAATAGCAAGGTATGTGGGTATTCACCCATTGAATCTATTCTTCCATGGGGTCCCCAAGATTTCCAATTTATCAATTCAATTTCTAATTGATTAAGTTAGGGGTTTAATTCAATCTTTGTGGGTTTCATACAATTATAATTGATTAATATTGATAAGTCTTCTAATGCATGATTTAATGTTAATCCTTGATATTTAGGTTAAATTACAATAACCAATGCCTAAATCATGTTTTTCAACAATGAACCTATGATGAACCATGAATCTCTGTACTATGAATTTTGAAGATATATATGTTTTTATTAAATGATTATAAATGATATGGGGATGCTTTGAATGAAAAGCATCAATGCTACTGTGAAAGTATTTCTTACTTGCTATGATGATCATGATTGTACAAGGTATTTTTCATAAATAAATTCACATTGGTGAAAAGTTTTTTCTCATCCATGCTAAATTATGTTTAAAGAGCTATTCTATGTTTTGGTTTTAAAAGTGTGGATTGGTATTGATCATTGCCTTTCCTATTTTCTATTGGTATTTGACTTTTATCTATTTCGTTGGGATTTAGACTTATCACCGATAGAGATTTGAGGTGGAGACTTAAATAGGATAGTCTTTAGTAGCAACCTCTAGTCCCAACATACGTGCCTCCGTAGAATTATCTTAAATGACCTAGCTAGTGGACCCACTTTAGCAAATGATGATATGTACAAATTTTACCCTGGCAAGTAGATTTTCCTTCTTTCGGTATGCGGATATACCAAATTCCATGATATAGCCTTCATGGTCTTATTGTCGATCAAATCTTATATACCACAAAATGACTATGTATCTTCAAAGTTTTCTTATGTCCCTTATGTTAATGTATTTGACCATATTTCATGGTTCACATGTCATTTATTCTTCAAGTCTTTAAATGTTCAAAGACTGATCATGCCTACATGTTTTAAGCCATTCATGATATCATGTATATGCTTATTTATATTTCCCCATACTTAGTACATTCCATGTACTAATGCATAATTGTGCCTAAATTATTTCACTAATGTAGGGTACGACATTCCTACCTCCCATACTCGTGGCTAGTCGGTTTCGTTGACTTCAAGGATTGGTGAGTCCTCCTTATTCGATGACCGAGATACCTCTATTGCTTTATGTCATTTCCATTTTTAGACTTTGAATGTGATGTATGGATTACGTCCCAACCACTTTACTTATGATATATTAGATGGCTAGTGAGATTTATGTTAGACTTCTGCTTTTATCAAAATCTTTCATTATATAAAACTATCTTTTTTGAAATATTTATTTCTATTATCTTGTATGATGTATGCTAAGTGGCTTGTGTAGGGCTTCTCGGGGTTATACACCATGTCATGTTTAGGGTGTACTTTGGGTCGTCACAAACTTGGTATTCAGAATGCAAGGTTTAGAAAGGTCCTTGGTTGTTTTGTTAGCCACGTTGAGTAGAGTCTTGTTCATGAATGTGAAGCGCGCCACATTTATGAATGAGAGGCTATAAGATTTTTAAGAAATTCCACTTCTTTCATTACTCTAAAGTCGTGTGATAGAATGTATGCCACACCTTGAGCCTAAACCTTGGACGTGACCGACACTCAAGAACCATTGCTGGACCCAAGAGAACCCTTGGCCTGACTTAACTCTTAATGGAAGACTTACTCAACAACAAATGAACTCAAAAAAAAACTTTACTCAATCTCTTTAAAAGAAATAACTTATATGTATTAGAACATTCACTAGCCAAAATAAGGCAACTCAAATCTTAAACATTAACAATAGAAATGAAAGACTCCTCAACTACTACGGTCTATCTATAAAGCCTCTGAATGCCAAAGATAGAATGTACGAGCATGCAAGGGGAAAGTGAACATAACCTGCAAGCTTGAACTGATAAAAGGAAACCATACTCACTTCATCTTAACTCAACTCAAGGATATCAAAGATACTCAAAGACACTCAAAGATACTCAAAGATACTCAAACTCAGTTCAATATAATAACAACAATAAAGATACATTATAAAGAAAGCTTTTAAAACAATAGATAATAACTCAGATGTATTTAAAAAATATAACAATAAACTCTTTTACTCTTATTTGAGAGATTATCTAACCGACAACCATCACTATGAGCTATGTTATTACTTCAAAGGTTCTCTTAAAAGAGATTATACTCAAAACTCCTCATGAACTCATTTGGAAATCGATGTTTGCTCTCATTTTAAATGTAAAAACATTACTCTTGGGAGTACTTAGTTCCCATGTATTTATTTTGAAAAATGAAGCTCAACTCTCCTCATACTGATACTCAAGTTTTCAAGTCTTAAAACAAGTTGTAAAAGTTTGTAAAAGACTTCTCAAAATAACTTGAAAGACTCCCTCAAACTTGACTCTTTATCTTTACTTGAATTTGAATTATTTATTCAAGAGTTACGATTCATAATATGAAGGACCTCGTGATGATTAAATGTAGTTTAGATAGCTAGGATTAAGAAAGGATTGAAAGCTCGACTCAAAGGAATAAGTACAGATCGAAGAATAGAAGAAGAAGTGGGCTGACAGTCCTGGCACATCCCTCCAGCCCTCCACTTAGTGGGGCTGATTTGTGCGCACTGCAGGTGCAGGGTACCAGCCTTCCAGGCGCATATGTGGCGCGCCGCCCCAACCCTTCCCTTGAACGATCCGATGAATTTTTTTCTCACTTTCTCACTCTAATTCGCCTAGAATCAATTATTTTCCTCAAATTTTCCTTAGATTCAATCACCAAATACAAGTACATGAGAATCTACTCATTTTTCCTCAAGAACAACGCTCAAAAATTGAAATCCTCACCTCAAGAATTCATCAACTCCATAAATGAAGCATGAAGAACAAAACCACAAGAATACCCATCAAGAATTCAAATCATTCAACCTCAAGAATGAATTTACAGATGGAATTCATATGATTGGTGTGTGGGTGAACGGACCCAACACTATGAAAACTTACATACCTTAATTTGGCGAAACAAATCATCAATTCGTAAGAAATCTTGGGGAACGCTTGAACTTCTCCTTGTTTCCTCCTCTAGAACTCTTCTCAAAATCCTTAGTGTGATTTTGAATTATGAAAACTTATCTAAGTCAGTTTAGACCCCTAAAATATTTCCAAAAATGTTTAGAGCTAATGGGTAAGGAAAAGACCAAATTACCCCTCATTTATTCGGGTAAATTTCTTAACTGGATAGATTGACTTCAAACGGGCATATCTCCCTCATCCAAACATGAAATTTAGAAACTCGGTGGCGTTGGAAAGAGGATTCAAAGACCTTTGATTTGATATCTTATGGGCCACCTAACTCATCCTATATAGAAAGTTAAGGTTGTTTGAAGTTGACCCAAAACTCACAACTTAAGCTTAACTTGAACAAATCTCAAATTAGCTCTTTCCAAATTAGTTCTTTCTAAATTTAACCCTTTCTAAGGCAGGATGTTACAGTTTAACTCTATATGTCTCTCTCCTAATCTGTATCCGATGCATTTCAGGATATGGATCCTGGAAGAGCATACATGAGAAGGAATACAAATGAGAATGTGGAGCAAGAAGTTCCTCAAGATGCTCCAGAAGTTCAGGCCAATCCTTTGGCCGAACAAGTGACTAATACAAAGTATATTTACATTTCAATATCCATTAAAAAATTGTATTTGCACTTATTAAGACCGTAAATAGTGATTGATTCTAATATTGGAATAGTAACTGAAGGTCAACAACTAGTTTATACAAAATTTGTTGTGTTGGCCCATTATTTATTTACTTCTTGATTTTGAATCATAATTCTTTAATTTCTAGTGTGTCATAGTGCAGTTTCGGGTTTTTATTGATATATGGACTAATATACAAAAATATATCAAGAAATTTTAGTGTATATAACTTAATCAATTATTTATAAAATGTATACATTAACGAGGTCTTTGTGATTTGAGATTACATAAATCTTTTTATTAATATATTTAATAATATTTTATATTTCTTTGGTAAGAAAATCTAAGTCAATTTACTCTATTGACATAATAAAAGAGTTTGAACCACTATATAAAGAATGAGTCATAAAAAAAAAAATCAACACATAAGAAGTAAAATCATATATTATTTTCAGCTTCATCATGAATGACTTTCATTTCCTTATGTTTGTTGTTGTTCTTCTCCTACTCAATACATCAGTAGATGTTACAACAATTAGAATTGAGAATGTTTCTATCAAATCGTTTAAAATCAAAGGAATTTCTCTATCTTTAGTAGAGTTAAAAACTTTCAAAAACTTGAAGGAATATCAACGTGAAGTTCCAGAAGGACCAATTCTACTACACCACCACTTTACACCTCCAACTTCCAAGTATGCCTCAAATAAATTTGGGTGCGCTCATACCCAAAACGACAAAGTGTTAACTATTGAGAGAAAAATGTCATAAGATGTAATAAATTCACAGGCATATGCATTTTAATAAAATTGAGGTTGTTTCATTACATTCATTATTGTTATTATTATTATTATTGTTGTTGTTGTTGTGGTTGTTGTTGTTGTTGATGATGATGATGCGTGAAAATTGTCAAAAATATAAAATATTATTTCTTATTTGATTCATTATATTTAGATTTTTATAATATTTCAATTGAATATTTATATTATTTGATCCACTGTTGTTTATTAGAAGGTCTGTAGGGAAGAAAATTTATTTCATCCATCATAAATTACTTGAAGATTTTATGTTTTGTGCAATAAGATTCAATTTTTTTTGTTGATTTAATCTATGAAAATACTCATAAGGATAAGAGAAAATGTTCATCAAAATTGTTGAACATAAAAATATTTATTATTACATATTAACTAATTACACATTCTCCATTTAATTTGTAACTCAACATAGTAATTATGCCAAGTAGCATGGTAAAAGTAGTATTAGTAGAAACAACACGTACTGGTGGGCTTCATCGATCGACTCGAATCCACCACATAATATCATGCAAATAATCAAAGAAACATGAAGCTTAGAGATATAATTAGGACCTTGATCCTTCAATCACCACTCTTTCTACAAGAAATATTACCTTGGAACTCATACGCTCTATCTCATGTCACCCCACCTCCTTCTCTTGCCGACTCCACCCTCTTAGCCATATCATTCTCATAAAAAATCACAATTTAACCCTTCTACCACATAGAAATTTCTCAAAAGAAAGATCACTACTAATTATGTGAACTAGTCTATTAGTCTCCCTCAAGTTCTCATGTCTACACCCTGACTTAACAACCACCCGAGACATGTTAAAAAACATAACAATCACCCAAACTTGGTTCATTACACCTTTCAAATTGCCCAGACCAGCAAGGATCCGTAAAACATTAATAAAACAATTAAGATGCAATCATGGTCTACACGCGGACCAACCCAATATTTAAATACGTCAGACCGACCTCCTAGGGATAAACGTGATAAATACAACACAATAAATAAACCTGATTCACTCACGGAACCAATAAGAAACAATTACACTACGGAAAAGTAAACTCGGTTCTCTTATTAAACTCACACATAAAATTTTAGTTTACCTGGTGTGGTACCCGTGCCAAACATTAGTATGTATTAGTGTCGTACCCGAGGCAGCCATGGGATATCAGGCATGATATCCAAGACAACCAGAAATCACACATCACAACCACCATGAATACAAGTCACACTTGTACATCATATAAACACATTCATTGCATGTAATTGGTACCAACAAAACATTAAGAGGATCAAACAATCATCACCTACTCGGAGTGATTCCTTCATAAATGATTTATGATCATAATCCGATTGCCTGCAATCACCTTCCCAAGTCAATACCTAAGAATCATCATAATATCAATATTAACTAAGAAAATCCATTCTCACCCTAACCATAACTAACCACAAATTCAACAATCTAGGCTCCACACTCGTACACCTATACCTCTAATCTCCCGACAACCTACAAGATTATAAATATATAAAGACAAGTCTAACAACTTAGTTAAAAAGTCCTAGCATACTTGGGCACCAAACAACCGTTAATGAGCTCTGAGTATAAAGTTTTGTCTCAATGAAGGCGAAGAATGAACAGACGTAGATTAAAAATAATTGATTTTTAACCTTTCATGCACTGATATCCCTCATCTTAATGGTTCCACACCTTTGAGGTTATGGTAGGAGGTGTAGATCTCCCATAGGTTGGTTTGAAGTTGGTAAGATTGCTCTGATAGGTCCCGTGTTGGTACATGAGGCTATGAAGTAGGTTCAACTTATAAGGGAAAGATTGAAAACGGCTCAAAGTCAACAACAATCCTTTGCCAATGTTAGAAGGAGAGATCTTGAGTTTTATGTAGATGATTGGGTTTACTTGAAAATTTCACCTATGAAGGGTGTCACTAGGTTTGGTAAGAAAGACAAGCTTAGTCCCTGTTATATTGGCCCATATCAAGTATTGAGGCGTATTGATAAAGTTTCTTATGAACTTTATTTGCCAAATGATTTAGCATCGGTATATCTGGTTTTCCATATCTCGTTGAAGAAATGTGTTGGTGATCTAACATCCATTGTACCATTGGAGAGTCTTAGTATAAAGGATAGCCTTTCTTATGAGAAGGTTCCTGTTGAGATATTAGACCGACAAGTTAAGAAGTTGAAAAATAAGAAAGTTACATCTGTAAAGATCTTGTGGAGGAATCACTGGGTTGAGGGTTCTACATGGGAGGCTGAGGCCGATATGATGTCCCATTAGCCCCATCTAGTTCCTTCCGACCCTACTCTAGCTTGAGGTATTTAGTTCCTCATGGTCCATCCTCATGTCTTACTCATTCTCATGTTTTCTCATGCATGCATACTCATGACAAACTGGCTTTTGAGATTTTGATTTAGCTTCATTGATTGCTTTATGATTATGTGAATACAGTATGAATTGCATGTATACCTTATGAAATGATGTTTTGAGTATGTTTAAGCATGGAGTTGATGTTCCTCCGTGATATTGTTCATTTTAATGAAGTTGTATTCATGTTGGGAAGTTAGATATCTTCCTCTATCCTTCTTATGGTTCCTTAAATCCCATTAGAAGACCAATGTTCCCAAGGGGGATATATTGAAACAACTCCAATTTTTGAAAAGGAAGAATATAAGTTTTTGGGTTGTAGGCTGTGTCTGCGGATCCCATCTACGAACCATAAAACCTTCTATGGGCCATATATGACATCTATAGAAGGGAGAAAATAATTTTTCTAACAACAAGTCTCAGTACGATTTGTAAGGTTCACCAGGACGACCCATCATTCTTTGTACGAGTTATAGATAGGTCTCATAGGAGAGTCCCACCCATAGTGAAATTTTGAGGGTAAAAGTTGGTTTCTAGGGTCGGTGGCTACGGACTGTAGGAAGACCTACAAGCTGCAGAAGTGTTCCGTCTAAAGACAAACAATTTCATGGTCCAGTACTTGATCTATGTGTCACGTCTCAAATCCCATTAAGACAGACAGACACCAGATGCCCTATAGGCCCGAGAGAACCAACATGTAACATATGCTTACTATGCATATAACTATGACAATCTTGTGACAAGTTCACATAGGATGCAGCGATACGAACCAACATAAGTAGACCCAAAACTTATATACAAGACTTGGCTGTTTAGGCCACAAATTGTTAAGAAGCAACTGAACCATAAACATAAGTCTACAAAGCCTCTAAAAGATAGAAAACCTTAGAGTAGGTCGGGAAAGACCCCACCTTACTCTTAACTACCATACAATACCTAAAATGAATCTACCAAGGACTCAGTAAAGCTCCAAATCAATCTAGAGCTCACCAAAAGTAGCTGAGTGTCGTGTGCTCTTACCGAGAAGGTCTACTAGCTGAAGTACCTGTGCCTGCAGCATGAAATGTAACTTCCCCCCGTGAGGGACGTCAGTATGAGAAAATGTACTGAATATGTAAGGCAATAACATATATAAAATATGAGTTTGAATGAAACCAAGTATCAATATATGTGTGCATAAATCAGAACATAAGACCACCTTTGTTAACTCTTGTGGGATCATGTATGTTACATTCTTGTCTTTACCTTTCTATGTGTGATGATATTTATAAGGAATGTGATACGAATGACCAGCTGATCAATGGTAGAAGAGGATGACCCATGCTAGGCATTTTAACCCCTGGAATGCGGTCCTCATAATTACACAAATTGGGATTGGCCCATGCTAGGCTTTCGTCCCTGAGCTGCCACCCTTCTATACCAATTGGGATGGGCCTATGCTAGGCTTTCTCCCATGAGCTGCCACCCTTAATTATACAAATTGCTTTACTTACATTCTTTAATCTTTGAGATTGCTGTTTTGGCGGTCATAATCATTTCTGATATTTGGAACTACAGACCAATAGTAGAAGACATGAAAATAATACTTCAAGGCAGTAACAATGGCATAAGGAGCTATGTAACATCAATGCATTACTTGTGAGCTTAAATGAAACAATTTACTTCAACTGATTAATATGAGGATTCACCAAACTTGCTTTTGCAAATACCATTTCTATACCAGCACATATGAGGATAATTACACAAGTATAGAGTACTGAACATATAATGAAGTAATTCTATACACTAAGGAGAGGGGGAAATACTGTTAGCTATTTGGAGATCATACGCTGCCACTATGTTTCCTTTAGTAGGAATAGAACTTAGGAAATTCACTTATTGATATTAATCTCAAGTATCAGATTTCATTCCGAAGAATATTGAATCGAATAGCCTTACATACCTTATCCTCTGATCAACATAACTATCACGATTCAGCCTCCCCTTTCAGGTTTTAATTTACAATATAAGTCATGATAAATTTAAAATAGCAGCTATCACACCGTGAGCCTCGTAAAAAAGTAGCTAACTTTGACGGATAATGAGCCCATACTCCCTTTAAAACAATGTGTATCACCACACCCTCCTTCTCTGCCCAATACATACATTATATATCCTTTTCCAAGATTACCCAAACTGCACCAACAACAATACATATAAAACAACCTCAAATATTCTTTATCATACAACCAATTATTGAACTCACCACCCCCTTGAGTTCTTTATGACAGTACACCCATAATTCCTCACTCAAACTCATATATAAGGGGAAGAAAATGGAGCAGTCACCTTACCTCAATTTCTGCAACTTCTCGTTATAACTTGAATTCCTCTAGAACTTCAACTTCCCTTCACACTTGAACCAAAGAAAAAGAGAAAAGTATCTTAATAACCAAGGAAGTGAGCAATAGCTTCTGGAAATATTATGCCTTTATACCTATACTTGAGCATGAATAACATGTTTTCCTAATCATCCATGGGAGAATTAAGCTAAATCCATAAGTGTTTTCACTTACCTTGTCTTGCAGAGATGAGGGTTTCTTTAAGAACCGTAGAAGAACTTTAAGACTGCTGTTTAATCCTTAAGAGAAAAGAGAGAGAAAGAGTTGGAGTTAGTCCTCAATAATGTGTGTTAAAATGAGTGAGAATAGCAGCCAATATATCTTTATATTGAGCTTTCTTCACCTTTAAGAATATCCACTAGAAAGCTTCATTTTCAGCCACTAATTGGTCAAGTAGGTAATGCACCTGCTTATGTACATCAAGCAGCCAAAAGGTCAAATTAGGTGATGCACTTAGTTGCTTTCACTTGGGCTTAAATATTGGGCCTTGACAGATTTGGATACTGGGCTTAAATTTGATTTTCCTTTTGTTTAACTTAGTTTGGGCCTCAAGTGAGTCCATTAGCATAGGCCCAAATCTGATCCATAAAACATGGACTTTTAAACTAGATCCATATAGCTCAAGTAGGTGATGCACCTACTTGGTCATTTGGACTGGTCAATAAGTCAAAGTAGGTGATGCACTTACTTGTCACCTGCTAGCTTAGTTAAGTCAAGCAAGCAACTCACTTATTTTATTCCATTTTCTAAATATTAATCCCTTTTTCTTTCACTTAGCACTTAACTTTCAACTTTAAGCTCAATTACCACCTTACTGTCTCTTTAAATATTCCCGTTGGAGGTAACTTGTAGTACACATGCTGAAATGTGCAAGGCATCACATCACCGTCCGAGCTAGTTTAAAACAACACTAATCATATAAGAATCATGGTCCCTCACCTATACTATAAGGCTATGTCAAGTATCAGAAGAATATAACAAGCATATGCGTATTACTGGTTGTTACATCCTTCCCCCTTAAAACATTCGTCCTCGAATGTTAGCATGGTTATCCAGCCCAAACAGGTTCAATCCTAAGTTAGTACTACGAATAATCAAATAATACATATAAACTTGTACTTACTTGTCAACGCCTCTACTACACATCTTTATCCTTCTCATCTATCTGAAATAGATGAGGATACTTTAATTTCATTGCTTCTTCCGCTTCCCATGTAACTTCTTCTACTTGTTGGTTCCTTCATAATATATTTAAAGAAGCTACTTCTTTATTTCTTAACTTCCTAACTTGTCGATCCAGAATATCAATGGGTACTTCTTCATAAGTGAGATCTCTCGTAACTTGTACATCTTCAGTATGAGTAATACGCGATGGGTCACCTACGCATTTTTGAAGCATTGAGACATGAAACACCGGATGAACGGTTGAAAGCTCTTAAGGTAACTGTAACTCATACGCAACTTGGCCAATTCTTCGGATAACCTTATATGGCCCTATATAGCGTGGACTCAACTTTCCCTTTTTACCAAACCTCATTACCCCTTTCATTGGTGACACCTTCAAGAACACCCAATCCCCTATAGAAAATTCTAGTCCTCTCCTTCTAACATCTGCATATGATTTATGTCGACTTTGAGTTGTTTCTAGCCATTGTTGTATCACTTTGACTTTTTCCATAGCTTGATGAACAAGATCTGGCCCAAATAAGGCAGTTTCACCTTTTTCGAACCAGCCAATTGGGGATCTACATTTTCTACCATATTAAGCTTTATAAGGTGCCATTTTAATACTTGAATGGTAGCTATTGTTGTATGCAAACTCGATCAATCGCTAATGATCATCCCAACTACCTTTGAAGTCCAATATACAAACTCGCAGCATATCCTCAAGTGTTTGAATTGTATGCTCTACCTGACTGTCTGTTTGAGGATGAAAGGCTGTAGTTAAATTCACTTGTGTTCCTAAACTCTTCTAAAATGACTTCCAAAAATTTGCAGTGAATTGAGCTCCACTATCCGATATAATGAGATTGGCACTCCATGTAGATGAACTATCTCTTTAATATACAACCTTGCATATTCTTCGACTGTATAAGTAGTCTTGACTGGCAAGAAGTGCGCTGATTTGGTCAGTGTATCAATAATTACCCATATAGAATCAAACTTCCAAAATGAACGAGGCAAACCAGTGACAAAATCCATGTTGATCATGTCCCACTTCCAAATTGGAAGTTCTATACACGGTATATAACCTCCGGGCTTTTGGTGCTCTACTTTTACTTGTTGACAATTTGGACATTGAGCCACGAATTCTGCAATGTTCTTCTTCATGTCCCCCCGCCAATACATTTCTTTCAAGTCATGATACATTTTAGTTGACCCCTGATGGAAAAAATATCTCGAACGATGCTCTTCCATCATAATCCTCTTTCTTAATTCATCTACATTAGGTACACACAATCTGTTTTGACATCGAAGTACTTCCTCTTGCCTAAGCTCAAATGCCTTTGTCATACCCTATTGTACATTCTCCTTAAGCTTTAATCGAACATGATCAGTGTACTGCTTCACTTTCACTTCCACTACTAATGAGGATTCTGCCGCATTTTGCACAATAACCCCTTTGTCTGGAGATTCAAGAAGGCGAACCCCCAAGCTAGATAGTTGACATAGATCCTTAGTTATTCCTTTTCTTTCCACAGACTGCCCATAAGTGCTTGCCATTATTTTACGACTTAACACATCAGCTACTACATTTGCTTTCCCGGGATGATACAAGCTATCAATGTCATAATCTTTTAATAGATCCAGCCATTTTCGCTGCCTCAAATTTAGGCCTTTTTCTTAAAGATATATTGCAAACTCTTGTGATCAGTGTATAGGTCAACATGAATTCCATACAAGTAGTGGCGCCATATCTTCAAAGCGAATACAACTACTGCTAGCTCTAGATCATGAGTTGGATAATTTTTCTCATGTGACCGCAACTGCCTTGAGCCATAAGCTATTACTTTACCATGCTACATCAATACACATCCTAGGCCCACTCCTAAAGCATTACAATACACTGCATACCTTTCTGGTCCTTCTGGAAGTACCAATATATGTGTAGAAGTTAATTTATTCCTCAGCTCTTGGAAGCTTCTTTCACATTCATCACTCCACTGAAACTTGGTTTCTTTGTGTGTTAGCTTTGTTAAGGGTGCATCAATGGAAGAGAATCCTTCAACAAACCTTCTGTAATAACCTGCCAATCCAAGGAAACTACGGATCTCCGTAGGCGTTGTAGCTCTTGGCCAGTTTTTCACGGCTTCTATCTTCTGGTTATCAACCCTTAATGACCTAAGAATGCCACAAATTTTAACCAGAACTCACATTTAGAGAACTTTGCATACAACTTACGATCACAAAGAATTTGTAAAACCTGCCGCAGGTGATTAGCATGGCCCTCTTCTGATCTTGAATACACCAAAATGTCATCTATGAATACTATCACGAACACATCTAAAAATGGCTTGAACACCCTATTCATAAAATCCATAAAAACTGCTGGTGCATTTGTTAGCCTGAATGACATGACTAAAAACTTAAAATGACCATATCGTGCTCGGAAAGCTGTCTTGGGTATATCTTTGTCTTTGACCCTCACTTGGTGATAACCTGACCTCAGGTCGATTTTTGAAAAACACCTATCACCTTGTAACTAATCAAACAAATCATCAATTCTAGGGAGGAGATATTTGTTCTTAATCGTTACCTTATTCAACTACCGGTAGTCGATACACATTCTTAACGAGCCATCTTTCTTGCGTACAAATAAAACTAGTGCTCCCCATGGGGACATACTAGGCGTTATGAATCCTTTTTCTAATAAGTCTTTTAATTGCTCCTTCAACTCCCATAATTCTGCCAGGGCCATTCTATATGGAGTGTTGGATATAGGTTGAGTATCTAGAATCACATCAATACCAAACTCTACTTCTCGTTCTGGAGGCAAACCCGAAAGATCTTTAGGAAATACATCAGGAAATTCATTTACCACTGGAATAGATTGAAGAGATGGTGGCTTAGCATCTATATTTTTCACTCTCACTAGATGACATATGTATCCTTTGGACATCATCTTCTTTGCCTTAAGATAAGAAATAAATTTACCTCTTGGTGTCCCAATAATAACTTTCCATTCAAGGACGATCTCTTTTGGAAAATGGAAATGCAGCATCTTAGTTCGGCAATCTACCGTGGCATAACAAGAAGCTAACCAACCCATACCCATTATAACATAAAATTCCACCATTTCTAGCTCAACAAGGTTAGCCAATGTATCACGATCACAAACAGTTACAATGCAATTACTATAAACCCTTCTAGCTATAATAGACTCACCAATCGGTGTAGACACTTCAAATGGCTTCACTAATAATTCTGGTGTTCTTTTGAACTTTTCAGCAATCAATGGAGTAACATATGATAGTGTAGACGCCGGATCAATTAATACATATACAATATGTGAAAAGATGGACAATGTACCTGTAACCACATCCGGTGAGACTTTTAAATTTTGTCGATCCCCGAGAGCATATGTGCGATTTTGAACTCCACTAGAACTAGCTGCTCCCCTAGCTCCTCTACCACGACCAGTAGGTATCTGTCCCCTACCTAAAGAAAGTGCTGATGATGATGATGCAACAACTGATCTAGTAGGTTGTGCCACACCACCCACACCCCTATGAGGGCAATTTCTCATCATATGACCTGGTGTACCACACCAAAAACAAACATTTGGGAAACCGGCATGCACCTAAATGATTTCTTCCACATTGTTTACAAGGCTGTCGAGGAGGTCTTGATTGGCTCATACTTCCCTACTCTTGGTACCCTGCTGTTCGTGAAACTTGGCTTTCACCTTTTTGCCCAAACTGATTGCCCCTAGACTTTTGAAACTGAGGTGGGGTACTAGCTGTAGAGTAGGAAAATGACGGCCTAGGCGGTCTGTTAAAGAACCGAGCCCTAAACTCACCTTGGGATGGTGTAAACTGCCCCATGGATCTGGCCCTCTTAGAATGCCCTGTTTTTGACTCTTATGTCCTTCTTCTTTGCCTTTGATCCTCCAACTTTTGCGCAAAAGCTTGCATCCTTGCTATATCCATATCTTTATTCAATGAAGCAATGGTACAGTCTCTAACAAGATATGAATTTAATCTACCCACATATCGATGAACTCTATCCTCCATAGTAGCTACTACATTAGGAGCATACCTGGCCAATGAATTAAATTTGAGACTGTACTCTCTCACGCTCATACTTCCTTGGTGGAGATTTAAGAACTGATCCGCACGGGCCTCTTGGAACTCCAATGGCAGGTAATGGTCAAGGAATGCCTTTTTGAACTCTTTCCATGTAGCTGAAGGTGCATCTGTTCCCCTGGATTGCTTCCAAGCTTCATACCACAATATAGCCACACCCTTTAATCTATATGCTGCTAGCTCGAGCGCTTCTTTACCACTTACATGCATAACATCGAAAGTGCATTGGATCTGATATATAAAGTCTTGTGGATTTTCATTAGGATCTGATCTGGTGAATGATGGAGGGTCCAAATTAAGGAAATCACGTACCCGCGTGCCAACTGCTCTATCTACACCACTAGTACCTGCTACTGGACCTTTTTGCCTTTTGCCGTGGTCAGCAACTATACAAGTCAATAATTGGACCGCATTCCTCAAATCTTTCTTTGTAGCATTAATAGGGGGTTCTTGAGGTGCAGCTTCCCTCCTTAGATCTTCTAGAGATGGAGGGGTCGGGGAAGTCTGTGAGAGAGACTCATCTTAAGCATCACCTTGAACAACTTGACTAGTAGGTGGTTGGCTGGTCCCTTCTTGGGCAGCCACATCTACTCGCTTACCAGTACTTTTGCTCTTTCTCGTAACCGGCATCCTTGCTATAATAAAACATTTTAGAAATTAAATATGATTCGCCTACAACACTAGTTCTATCTCAGGATCTAAGAAATGAAACAAATGAGACAACTCCTACATGTCCCGTAGCCTCCTGTTTATAAATGTGGTGCACAACACATCCATAAGCAAGACTCTACACAGACACAACTTTGTAGACTCCCTAGGATGACCTGCTCTGATACCACTTTTGTCACGTCTCAAATCCTATTAAGACGGACAAGCACCCGATGCCCTAAATGCCCGAGAGAACCAACATGTAACCTGTGCTTACTATGCATCTTGTGACAAGTTCACATAGGATGTAGCGATACGAACCAACATAAGTAGACCCAAAACTATATACAAGACTTGGCCGTTGAGGCCACAACTTGTTAAGACGCAACTGATCCATAAACATAAGTCTACAAAGCCTCAAGATAGAAAACCTTAGAGGAGGTCGGGACACACCCCACCTTACTCTTAACTACGATACAATACCCAAAATGAATCTACCAAAGACTCAGTAAATCTCCAAATCAATCTGGAGCTCACCAAAAGTAGCTGAGTGTCATGTGTTCCTACCGAGGAGATCTACTAGCTGAAGTACCTGTGGCTGTAGCATGAAATGCAGCATCCCCCCTCCCCCCGCGAGGGACGTCAGTATGAGAAAATGTACAAAATATGTAAGGCAATAACATATATAAAATAAGAGTTCGAATGAAACCAAGTATCAATATATATGCATAAATCAGAACAGAAGACCACCTTTGTTAACTCTTGTGGGATCATCTATGTTACATTCTTGTCTTTACCTTTCTGTGTGTGATGATCTTTATAAAGCATGTGATACGAATGACCAGCTGATCAGTGGTAGAAGAGGATGACCCATGCTAGGAATTTTAACCCCTGGGATGCGGTCCTCATAATTACACAAATTGGGATCAACCCATGCTAGGCTTTCGTCCCTGAGCTGCCATCCTTCTATACTAATTGGGATCGGCCCATGCTAGGCTTTCTCCCCTGAGCTGCCACCCTTAATTATACAAATTGCTTTACTTAGATTCTTTAATCTTTGAGATTGTTGTTTTGGTGGTCATAATCATTTTTGATATTTGGAACTACGGACCAGTAGTAGAAGACATGAAAATAATACTTCAAGGCAGTAACAATAACATAAGGAGCTATGTAACATCAATGCATTACTTGTGAGCTTAAATGACACAATTGACTTCAATTGACTAAGAGAAGGATTCACCAAACTTGCTTTTGCAAATACCATTTCTATACCAGCACATAGGATGATAATTACACAAGTATAGAGTACTGAACATATAATGAAGTAATTCTATACACTAAGGAGAGGGGGGAATATTGTTAGCTATTTGGAAAGCATACGCTGCCTCTATCTTTCCTTTACTAGGAATAGAATTTAGGAAATTCACTTATTGATATTAATCTCAAGTTTCAGATTTCATGCCGAAGAATATTGAATCGAATGGCCTTACATACATTATCCTCTGAGCAATACAACTACCACGATTCAGCCTCCCCTTTCAGGTTTTAATCTACAATATAAGTCATGATAAATTTAAATTAGCAGCTATCACACCGCGAGCCTTGTTAAACAGTAGATAAATTTGATGGATAATGAGCCCATACTCCCCTTAAAACAATATGTATCACCACACCCTCCTTCTCTGCCCAATACATACATTATAGATCCTTTTCCAAGATTAACCAAACTGCACCAACACCAATACACATAAAACAGCCTCAAATATTCTTTATCATACAACCAATTATTGAACTCACCACCCCCTTGAGTTTTTTATGACATCACACCCATAATTCCTCACTCAAACTCATACATAAGGAGTAAGAAAATGGAGCAGTCACCTTACCTCAATTTCTGCAACTTCTCCTTATAACTTGAATTCCTCTAGAACTTCAACTTCCCTTCACACTTAAACCAAAGAAAAAGAGAAAAGTATCTTAATAACGAAGGAAGTGAGAAGTAGCTTTTGGAAATATTATGCCTTTATACCTATACTTGAGCTTGAATAACATGTTTTCCTAATCATCAATGGGAGAATTAAGCTAAATCCATAAGTGTTTTCACTTACCTTGTCTTGCAGAGATGAGGGTTTCTTCAAGAACCCTAGAAGAACTTTAAGGCTGCTGTTTAATCCTCAAGAGAAAAGAGAGAGAGATCTGGAGTTAATCCTCAATAATGTGTGTTAAAATGAGTGAGAATAGCAGCCAATATATCTTTATATTGAGCTTTCTTCACCTTTAAGAATATCCACTAGAAAACTTCATTTTCAGCCACTAATTGGTCAAGTAGGTGATGCACCTACTTATGTACATCAAGCAGCTCAAAAGGTCAAACTAGGTGATGCACTTAGTTGCTTTCACTTGGGCTTAAATATTGGGCCTTGACATATTTGGATGTTGGGCTTAAATTTGATTTTCCTTTTATTTAACTTAGTTTGGGCCTCAAGTGAGTCCATTAGCATAGGCCCAAATCTGATCCATAAACCTTGACCTTTTAAACTAGATCCATAGAGCTCAAGCAGGTGATGCACCTACTTGGTCCTTTGGACTGGTCAATATGTCAAAGTAGGTGATGCACCTACTTGTCACCTGCTAGCTTAGTTAAGTCAAGCAAGTTGCTCACTTATTTTATTCCATTTTCTAAATATTAATCCCTTTTTCTTTCACTTAGCACTTAACTTTCAACTTTAAGCTGAATTACCACCTTATTGTCTCTTTAAATCTTCCTGTTGGAGTTAACTTGCAGTACACATGCTGAAACGTGAAAGGTATCACATCACCTTCCGAACTAGTTTAAACCAACACTAATCATATAAGAATCATGGTCCCTCACCTATACTATAAGGCTATGTCAAGTATCACAAGAATATAACAAGCATATGCGTATTACAAGCTGTTTCACTACGGTTGATCAGTATGTACCGTAGAAAGTCTTACCGTCTGTTGGTCAAAACCTTAGGTCGAGTCTGATTGTTATTTTAAAAGGGCTTTTGGGTCTTTTCCTAATTTTTTTAATCCAATACTCTGTCTTTTTTTCTTCTACCATAAGCCCTATATAAGGTTTTTAGGACTTAAATCTACCCATTTCAACCCCATTCTCCTATTTCTCTAAATCTAACCAAGTTCATCCTGCCCAAATTATCTCAACCTAAGGAAGAAGAAGAAGAGCTAGGGTCTCACTTAAATCTCCAATTCACCATCTTTCTTGGACTTTGAATAGCAAGGTATGTTGGTATTCACCCATGGAATCTATTTTTCCATGGGGTGGTCCCAAGGTTTCCAATTTATCAATTCAATTTCTAATTGATTAAGTTAGGGTTTTAGTTCAATCTTTGTGGGTTTCATACAATCATGATTGATTATTATTGATTAAGTCTTCTTATGCATGATTTAATGTTAATCTATTATATTTAGTTGTAATTATAATGACCAATGCCTAAATCATGTTTTTCAGCTATGAACCTATTATGAACCATGAATCTATGAACTATGAATTTTGAAGATATGTATGTTTTTATTAAATGATTATAAATGATTTGGGGATGCTTTGAAAGGAAAGTATCAATGCTACTGTGAAAGGATTTCTCACTTACTATGATGATCATGATTGTGAAAGGTATTTTTCACAAATAAATTCACATTGGTGAAAAGTTTTTTCTCATCCATGCTGAATTATCTTTAAAGAGCTATTCTATGTTTTGATTTTAAAAGTGTGTATTGGTATTGATCATTGCCTTTCCTATGTTCTATTGGTATTTGACTTTTATTTATTTTGTTGGGATTTAGACTTATCACTGAGAGAGATTTGAGGCGGAGGCTTAAATAGGATAGTCTTTAGTAGCAACCTCTAGTCCCAAACTACGTTCCTCTGTAGAATTAGGTTAAATGACGTATCTAGTGGATCCACTTTAACAAATGATGATATGTACAAATTCTACCTTGGGAAGTTGATACCCCTTCTTTCTGTATGCGTATATACCGGATTCCATGATATAGCCCTCATGGTCTTATTGTCGGTCAAAGTTAATATACCACAAAATGACTATGTATCTTCAAAGTTTTCTTCTGTCTCTTATGTTAATGTATTCGACAATATTTCATGGTTCACATGTCATTTATTCTTTTAGTTTTTAAATGTTCAAAGACTGATCATGCCTACATGTTTTAAGTCATTCATGATATTATGTATATAGTTATTTATATTTTCCCATACTTAGTACATTCCATGTACTAATGCATAATTGTGCCTAAATGGTTTCACTAATGTAGGGTACAACACTCCGACCTCCCATACTCGTGGCTAGTCGGTTTAATTGACTTCAAGGATTGGTGAGTCCTCCTTATCTGATGATCGAGATACCTCTATAGCTTTATGTCATTTCTACTTTTAGTATAACACCCTGTATCCTAGATAGACCAGAATGCAGATTTCAAAAGGTACAGGTGACACCGACGGGCACCACCCACGGACCGTAGGGTGACCCATAGACCATAGATGGGGTTTGTGGATGGCCACATGCAGCCCTTCTTAGAAAAGTCCAGAAAAATTATCAAAAGGTCGACCCACGGTTGGACCAACGGATCGTAGGTCAGATAACAGGCCGTGGTCCAGGTCCGTGGATCATGACCCTGAGCATCCCTCTCTGAAGACCAATTGACAGTTGATAGGACGAATCGTAGGTCCATCGACGGTCGATCAGTCAGTCCGTCGGTTGGTCCCGACAACTTCTAAGTCAGGGTCGTTTTTGTCTTTTCCCTATGCGTTGGACCCCTAAACTATGTCGTTTAACCCCTAAAATACGTTGTTTTAGTAGGTTTTAGCCTAGTAACATAATTAGAACTTACCCTAGTCAACTCATTCTCCAAAAAATCATCAAATTGAACGAGAAAAGGGAGAAAGAGTCGACCATGCCCTCTCCAAGAACACAACAAGTTTTCTTCAGTTCCAGCCCTTACATCAAAATATTTCTCTGCGAATTTTGCCACCAGGTATGTGGGGTTTCACTGGTGGATTACTTTCATCCACTAGGTCCCTAGAATTCAGTCAGATTCTTGATTCTCTATATTATGTTTAGACCTAGGGTTTCTAGAATTTCAAATTTATGTTGTGATTTAGCTGTTAGACTAATCCAAATCAGATTATCATGTTTTTAAGGAATTATTGCTTAAGTTCTTGCAAGAAACTCAGAACCCTAGTTGTGTAGATTCTTTTAGGTTATGAATTACACTCGCTAGGTCCGTTTAAATAGATATACATGCTCCAGTTAAGAATGTTTCATTATCAGTACATTAATGTTGCATTTTCAGATAGCATGTCAGTATTTTGAGCTATTCAGTATTATAGAAGTTTAGTGATAATGTGCTACTTACATAATCATTTGGGAGTAGGCTTAATACCGAGTGAACTAAGGGTCAGTCACCCTCGTAATCACAGAAGTACGCGCACTATAAGATAAGTGCCCTCTGTGGGTAAACCATATTTAGTGATCATGCCAGTCATGCCTTTATACCTTTGGCAAGGTATGTTGGGTCCTCTCGATGGGGCGATACATCAGACTCGACAGATAGCTCTTGTGGTTTTATGTAGTTTAATAGTAGCTCCCACTGTCAGATTTTAGTGCATTGACCAGATTATCAGTATAGTTCAGTATTCAGTCTTAGCATGTCATGTATTTGGTCATTGGATTCACTTAGTTCAATATTTAGTATATTTCACTATTTACCTCAGGTTAAGATTATATCAGTGCGTTTATTGCTTTGTTCAGTTATATGTTTTATTTAGCTTTATCCTATCTGGCATGCTCAGTACCTTTCAAATACTGACGCATACTCTACACTACATCTTTTTGTGATGTAGGTTCATGTCCTCTGCATTTAGATCATGCATGGATCGGTTCTCGATCTCCAGTTCAACAGCATCAGTGGTGAGCCCTCATTCTCCAAGGACAATTGACATGTCCTTAATTTAGTCATTTTTGTTTTAATTTCAGTTTTGCTAGAGTTAGCTGGGGCATGTCCCAACATCTCTAGTCAGTTAGAGGCTTTTATTCAGTGTTTAGTTTGAGTTTGATCTTTCATTGTTATTAAACTCAATTTTATAGATTCAGACTTAGAATAGGTAATCCCCATCATTTCCCTTTTATGTCATGTTTTAAGCTTTCACACATAATTTTCTCATTTCAGTTATCTTAGTATGCTTATGATATGCTAGCAGGGTTAGCTTGGGGTCACTCCTGATCCTAGGTCCCGTGTTAATGTCCAGGGGTAGCCTCGAGGCGTGACAAAATTGGTATCAGAGCACTAGGTTCAAGAGTCCTAGGATGTCTGAAAAGCCGCACTAAGTAGAGTCCCTTTCATGAGTGTGAAGCGTGCAACACCTATGAGGGGAGGCTACGAAGTGTTTTAGGAAAAACTTCACTTTCTTGATAATCTTATCGTGCATGGGTATGATCTCCTTTTTCTAACTCGACGTTATGCATTTTAAGATCATGCATCTTCATAGAGCTCACCCAAGGAATGCAATGCCCATAATGCTAACGCAACTCCTTTAGTCCCAGATCACGAGGTTTCGAATACAGAGTTTCGGAACACCATTCAACTACTGGCCCAAAGTGTAGCTAAGCAAAACAATCAGCAGGTTCCAGTTCCTGCAAATGCTTATAGTGGATCAATGATAGCTAGGGTCCGTGATTTCGTTAGAATGAACCCACTTGTGTTTCTAGGTTCGCATGTTTGTGAGGATTCCTAGAACTTCATAGATGAGGTCAAGAAAATCTTTGGAGTAATGCAAGTGACTGGAAATGATAGGGTAGAGTTGGCTTCCTACCAGCTTAAAGATGTGGCTCACATATGGTTCACGCAGTGGAAAGAAAACAGGGGTGAGAATGCTGCTCCTATGACATGAGAGTGTTTTACCGGAGGTTTTTTGGACAAGTTCTTTCCAAGAGAGTTGAGGGAGGCTAAGGCTCAGGAATTCATGAATTTGAAGCAAGGTTCTATGTCCGTCCAAGAGTATGGACTCAAGTTAACCCAGCTCTATAGGTATGTCCATATATGGTTGCTGATTCCAGGACGTAGATGAGTAAGTTTCTATTTCGGGTATCTTACTTGGTGAGAACAGAGTGCAGAAGTTCTATGTTGCTGGAAGATATGAACATCTCTAGGCTCATGTCTCATGACTCATGCTCAACAGGTTGAGGGAGATAATCTTAGGGAACATGCTCAGGATAATAAGAAGGGTAGGACAGGCAACTTTGAGTATTCTCAGCAGAAATCGGGTGGTGGAAATCACTCGCAGTTTCAGTAGAAATCTTCAGCCCCAGCACCTTCATCAGCTAGTGTTCCATCCTTCAGGTTCCAAAAGGATCAGAAAGGTAGGGCATCAGGCTCTAAGTCTCAAGGGAGTGTTTTAGTTACTAGAACCTACCCAACTTGTCCAAAGTGTGGAAAGAACCATCAGGACGAGTGTCTTGCAGGAAAAGATGGATATTTTGGGTGTGTTTAGACTGGTCACAAATTAAGGGATTTCCCTTCTTCTAAACAGGGACATGGAGGTAACAATAGTAAAACTTAGTCTACAACATCAGCAGCACCAGCAGGTCGCCCAACTCAGTAGGGTAACTCATCTGGTACAGGTGGCGGTCAGCACCAGAACATGTTGTATGCTCTTCAAGCTCGCTAGGATTAGGAAGATTCTCTTGAAGTGGTTACTGGTATGTTGCGAGTTTCATTTAGATGTTTTTGCTTTGTTAGATCCAGGGGCTACTCTTCTCTTTGTAACTCCTTATATAGCAGTAAACTTCGGTGTCAATCAAGAAACTCTCTCAGAACCCTTCCCAATCTCTACTCTAGTCAATGACCCAGTTATAGCTAGACGAGTATACAAAAATTTCCGTGTCACAGTCTCCCAGAAAGTCACCTCCGCAGACCTTGTAGAGTTTGAAATGGCAGACTTTGATATCATTCTAGGCATGGATTGGTTACATTTCTGTTATGCCTCAGTCGATTATAGAACTAGGATTGTTCGTTTTTAGTTTCTAGATGAGTCAATCTTAGAATTGAAGGGTAGTAGCTTAGTGACTATAGGTCGATTCATCTCATACCTTAAGGCCATAAATATGATCTCTAAGGATTATCTCTATCATCTAGTTCGGGTTAAGGATTCAAGCTCCGAAACCCCAAATCTTGAGTCAGTTCCAGTAGTAAATGTGTTCCAAGAAGTGTTTTTAGAAGATCTTCCCGGAGTTCATCCCGAAAGGGAAATCAACTTTGGAATTGATCTCCTTCTAGATACCCAGCCTATTTCTATTCCTCTTTAGAGAATGGCTCTAGCTGAGCTTAAGAAATTGAAAGAGCAGTTGAAAGATCTTTTAGATAAGGGCTTCATCGAACTTAGTATTTCCCCATGGGGTGCACCAGTGTTGTTTGTGAAAAATAAAGATGGTTCTCTCAGGATGTGCATTCACTATCGACATTTGAACAAGGTCATAATAAGAATAAGTACCCTATCCCCCGGATTGATGACTTGTTCAACCAATTTCAGGGTGATAGTAATTTCTCGAAGATAGACCTCAAATCTAGTTATCATCATCTCATAGTCAGAGATAGTGACATTCTGAAAATAGCCTTCAGAACTCGTATGGTCATTATGAATTTGTAGTTATGCCATTTGGACTAACCAATGCTCCTGTAGCTTTCATGGATTTGATGAATAGTGTGTTCAAGTAGTATTTGGACTTGTTTGTTATTGTCTTTATTGATGATATCCTCATTTACTCTAGGAATGAGGAAGAACATGCGACTCATTTGAGGGTTATCCTGCAAACTCTCAAAGATCGCCAATTATTTGCTAAGTTTAGAAAGTGTGAGTTTTGGTTGCAATCTATTGATTTTTTTGGGCATATAGTGTCTAGCGAAGGGATCCGAGTGATTCTCAGAAAATAGAGGCAGTGAAACAATGGCCCAGACCTACCTCTCCTACAGATATCAGAAGCTTCTTGGGTTTAACGGGTTATTACAGAAGGGATGTGGAAGAATTTTCATCTATAGCTTCTCCATTGACTAAGTTCACTCAGAAAATGGTTAAGTTCCAGTGGTCAGATGATTGCGAGAAGTGCTTCTCAGAACTGAAAACTAGGTTGAATACCACTTCTGTTTTGACTCTACCAGAGGGTTCAGACGGTTATGTGATCTATTGTGATGCATCCAGAGTCGGCCTAGGTTGTGTGTTGATTCAGCCAAGTAAGGTTATATCATATGCTTCTAGACAGCTTAAGGTGCATGAGAAGAACTATCCGACTCATGACCTCAAGCTTGCAGCAGTAGTACTTGCCTTTGAAATTTTACTTGTATGGTGTTTACGTAGATTTGTTCACATACCATAAGAGCCTTCAGTATGTGTTCACCCAGAAAGAGTTGAATATTTGCCAGAGGAGATGGCTTGAGTCCTCAAGGACTATGATATGAAGTGCACTACATCCTAGTAAGGCAAATATAGTAGCAGATGCTCTTAGTAGACTATCTATGGGTAGTGTAGCGCATGCTGAGGAAGAAAGGAAAGAACTAGCGAAAGATGTTCACCGGTTTGCTCGCTTGGGAGTTTACCTTATGAGTATATCACATGGAGTTGTGAATGTTCAGAATGGGTCAGAATCTTCATTGGTAGCGGAGGTTAAGGAAAAAAAAAGACAATGATCCTACATTGCTTCAACTGAAGGGTGCAGTTCATTAGTAGAAAGTTGAGGTTTTCTCCCAAGGGGGAGATGGTGTACTTCGCAATCAGGGTTGTTTATGTGTTCGTAAGGTGGGTGAGTTGAGACAAAAAATTCTTATAGAAACCCATAACTCAAGGTATTTTATTCATCTAGGCTCCACTAAGATGTACTGTGAACTGCGGGAAGTCTTTTGGTGGAATGGAATGAAAAGGGATATAGCGGATTTTGTGGCTAAGTTGTCAGCAAGTGAATGTAGAACATCAGAGACCAGGAGGTATGACTTAAGAGATTAACATTCCTACATGGAAGTGGGAAGTTATAAACATGGAATTAATTATAGGTTCACCTCATACTCACAGACATTATGACTCCATTTGGGTGATAGTTGACAGAGTTACTAAGTCTGCACAATTTTTGGCTGTCAAGACTACATATTCGGCGGAGGACTACGCAATGCTTTAAATTAATGAGATAGTCAGGTTGCATGGGGTTCCTTTGTCTATCGTCTTAGATAGAGGTCCTTAACTTACTTCTAATTTCTGGAAGTCATTTCAGAAGGTCTCGGTACTCAGGTTTATCTTAACACAACATTTCATCCACAAACGGATGGTCAGGCAAAGCATACCATTCAGACCTTAGAGGACATGTTGAGAGCTTGCATGATCGACTTCAAGGGTAGTTGTGATGATCACCTTTCTCTTATAGAGTTCGCCTACAATAATAGCTACCATTCCAGCATTCAGATGGCCCCTTACGAGGCATTATGGGCGTAGATGTAGATCTCCAGTTGGTTGGTTTGAAGTAGGTGAAGCAGTCTTGATAGGGCCAAATTCGGTTCATGATGCTATGGAAAAAGTTCAGCTCATTAGAAATAGACTTAAGGCAGCCTAGAGTCGCCATAAGTCCTATGCAGATGTAAGGAAAAGGGACTTGGAGTTCCAAATTGATGATTGAGTTTTCCTGAAAGTGTCACCTATGAAGGGGGTGATGAGATTTGGCAAGAAAGGGAAGCTCAGTCCTAGATATGTAGGCCCTTACAAGATCTTGAAAAAAATTGGTAAAGTGGATTGATAGTCTCACTTATGAGGATGTGCTATTTGAGATTCTTGATCGTCAGGTTCTAAGGTTGAGAAACAAGAAAGTCGCTTCAGTGAAGGTTTAGTGGGGGAGTCAGTCCGTAGAGGGAGCTACTAGGGAAGCAGAAGCTACCATGAAGGCCAAGTATCGTCATCTCTTTCCTTCTGATTCCATTCAAGCTTGAGGTAGTAGTTCCTCTCCAATTTTTCAATCATTCATGCGTAGATTCAGTATTAATATCATGTTCCTTCGGTTAGGTTTGTATTTTCAGCTTATTTTCATGATCTTACATATCAATTTCCAATACTTAGTGGTAGGATTTGCAGCTCTTTCCCTCCATCTTCAGCTAGTTCAATCTTCATTAGAGGACGAATGTTCCCAAGGGGGAGATACTGTAAAACCCTATATCCTAGATAGACCAAAATGCAGATTTTAGAAGTTAAAAGTGCCAATGATGGGCACCACCCACGGACTGTAGGTGGGGTCCGTGGATGGCCACCTGCAGCCATTCCCAGAAAAGTGTAGAAAAATTGTCTAAGGGTTGACCCATGCCCGGACCCACGGACCGTAGGTCAGACCACGGGCCGTGGTCTAGGTCCATGGATTGTGACCCTCAGCACACCTCTCTGAAAACCAATTGACAATTGACAGGATGGACCGTGGGTCCATCTATGGTCCGTCGGTCAGTCCGTTGGTTAGTCCGGACAACTTCTAAGTCAGGGTCATTTTTGTCTTTTCCCTATGTGTTGGACCCTAAACTACGTCGTTTAACCCCTAAACTACATAATTTTAGTCAGTTTTAGCCTAGTAACTTAATTAGAACTTACCTTAGTCAACTTATTCTCCAAAAAATCATCAAGTTGAATGAGAAAATGGAGAAAGAGTCGACCAAGCCCTCTCTAAGAACGCAAAAAGTTTTCTTCAGTTCCAGCCTTGAAATCGAAAGATTTCTCCATGAATTTCATCACCAGGTATGTGGGATTTCACTGGTGGATTCATTTCATCCACTAGGTCCCTATAATTCAGTCAGATTCTTGATTCTCTATATCATGTTTAGACCTAGGGTTTCTAGAATTTGAGATTTATGTTGTAATTTAGCTGTTAGACTAATCCAAATCAGATTATCATGTTTTGAAGGAATTGTTGCTTAAGTTCTTGCAAGAAACTCAGAACCCTAGTTGTGTAGATTCTTTTTGTTCATGAATTCCACTTGCTAGGTCAGTTTAAACATATATACATGCTCCAATTAAGGATGTTTCATTATCAGTACATTAATGTTGCATTTTTAGTTAGCATGCCAGTATTTTGAGCTATTCAATATTACATAAATTAAGTTATAATGTGTTACTTACATAATCAGTTGGGAGTAGGCTTAATACCGAGTGGACTAAGCGCACACCCCCATAGTCCTAGAACTACATGCCCCCGTAGGATAAGTCCCCTTTATGGGAAAAACATATTTAGTGATCACGCTAGTCATGCCTTTATACCCTTGGCAAGGTATATTGAATTCTCTCGATGGGGCGATACATCGGACTCCACTGATAGCTCTCGTGGTTTTATGTTGGTTAATTGTAGCTCCCACTGTCAGATTCTAGTGCATTGACCATATTATCAGTTTAGTTCAGATTTAAGTCTCAGCATGTCATGTATTTGGTCATTACATTTAGTTAGTTCAGTATTCAGTATATTTCAGTATTAACCTCATGTTCAGATTATATCAGTGCCTTTATTGCTTTGTTCAGTTATATGTTTTATTTAGTTTTTTTCCTATATTGCATGCTTAGTACCTTTCAAGTACTGACGCATACTATGCTACATCTTCTTGTGATGTAGGTTCAGGTCCACTACATTCACATCATGCATACATCGGTTCCCGATCTCCAGTTCATCAACATCAGCGGTGAGTCCTCATTCTTTGAGGATAATTGACATGTATTTTATTCAATCATTTTTGTTTTCGTTTCAGTTTTGCTAAAGTTAGCTGGGGCATGTCCCAGCCTCTCTAGTCAGTTAGGATTTTATTCAGACATAGTTTAGATTCAGTATTTAGTTTGAGTTTGATCTTTCAGTTGTCATTAAACTCAATTTTATATATTCAGACTTAGAATGGGTATTCCTCATCATTTCCCTTTTATGTCATGCTTTAAGCTTCCGCACAAAAATTTCTCATTTAAGTTATCTTAGTATGCTTATGCTATGCCAACAGGGTTAGCTTGGGGTCACTCCTGATCCTAGGTCCCGTGTTAATGTCCAGTGGTAGCCTCGGGGAATGAATTTTAGACTTTGAATGTGATGTATGGATTATGTCCCATCCACTTTCCTTATGATATATTAGATGGCTATTGAGATTTATGTTAGACTTTGCTTTTGTCAAAATCTTTCTTGATATAAGACTATCTTTTTTTAAATATTTATTTCTATTATCTTGTATGATGTATGCTAACTGGCTTGTGTAAGGCTTCTCGGGGTTATAAGCCATGTCACATGTAGGGTGTACTTTGGGTAATGACAAACTTGGTATTCAGAACGCAAGGTTTAGAAATGTCCTAGGATGTTTCGTAGGCCATGTTGAGTAGAGTCTTGTTCATGAATGTGAAGCGCGCCACATTTATGAATGAGAGGCTCTAAGATGTTTAAGAAATTCCACTTCTTTCATTACTCTAAAGTAGTGTGATAAAGTGTATGCCACACTCTGAGCCTACACCTTGGACGTGACCGACACTCGAGAACCAATGCTGGGTCGAAGAGAACCCTTGTCCTAACTCAACTCTTTGCCGAAGACGTACTCAACATCAAATGAACTCAAAACAAAACTTTACTCAATGTCTTTAAAAGAAATAACTCATAATGTATTAGAACATTCACTGGCCAAAAGAAGGCAACTCAAGTCTTAAACATTAACAATAGAAATGAAAAGACTTCTCAACTACTACTGTCTATCTATCAAGCCTCTAAATGATAAAGATGGAAGTCAGGACAAGACCCACGATATCCTAACAAAGCTGAAAAGTAAATGGAATCCTCTAGAAGCAAAGAGGCTAACCAAAGTTAACTCGAACTGCAAGTGGTATCAGTGAAGCGCCAATTGATGACTCTGGCTACCTGTATCTGCATCATGAAATATGCACGCCAAATGACATCAATACATGGAATGTACGAGCATGTATGGGGAAACTGAACATAACCTGCAAGCTTGAACTGATAAAAGGGAACCATACTCACCTCATTTCAATTCAACTCAACTCAAGGATACTCAAAGACACTCAAAGATAATCAAACTCAGAAGTACTCAACTCAGTTCAATGTAATAGCAACAATAAAAATACATTATAAAGAAAGCTTTTAAAACAGTAGATAATAACTCAGATGTATTTAAAAATACAATAATAAACTCTTTTACTCTTATTTGGGTGATTCTCTAACCTACAACCATCACTATGAGCTATGTGATGATACAACGTCTCACCCACGCTGCGAGAACTGTCATTTACCTTGACAGAGTATAAGCCATCCTCAACTAAATGGATCCACTAAGCTATGCTTAAAAAGCAATAAGGAATCTTCTAAAGAATATGACCCTTTCTATCCACGTAGGCTACATGGCTTATGAGGACTTTGAGTTATTTGAACTCGTCCCAATATCGGTGCTCAATACTTCTCCCAATAATATAACTGAACTTATATGTTTAAAAACATTTTCTCAGCCTCAAACTTTGAGATTATTACTTAAAAGGTTCTCTTAAAAGAGATTATACTCTAAACTCCTCATGAACTCATTTGGAAATCGATGATTCCTCTCATTTTAAATGTAAAAATATTTACTCTTGGGAATACTTAGTTCCCATATATTTATTTTGAAAAATAAAACTCAACTCTCCTCATACTGATAATCAAGTTTTTAAGTCTTAAAACAAGTTGTAAAAGTTTGTATAAGACATCTCAAAATAATTGGAAAGACTCTCTCAAACTTGAATCTTTATCTTTTCTTGAATTTGAATTATGAATTCAAGAGTTACGATTCATAATATGAAGGACCTCGTGATGATTAAATGTAGTTTAGATAGCTAGGATAAAGATAGGAATTAAAGCTCGACTCAAAAGAATAAGTATGGATCGAAGAATAGAAAAAGAAGTAGGCTGATACTCCTGGGATGTGCCGCGCCAGCCCTCCACATAATGGGGCTGATTTGTGCGCACCAGAGGTGCCGGGCTCCAGCCCTTTTGGCACATTTGGGGGGCGCCGCCCCAATCCTTCCCTTGAACAATTCGATGAATATTTCTTCTCGCTTTCTGACTCTAATTTGCTTAGAATCGATTTTTTTCCTCAAATTTTCCTTAGATTTAATCACCCAATATAAGTACACGATAATCTACTAATTTTTGCTCAAGAACAATGCTCAAAAACCAAAATCCTCCCCTCAAGAATTCATCAACTCCATAAACAAAGCATGAAGAACAAAACTTCAAGAATACCCATCAATAATTCAAATCATTCAACCTCAAGAACGAAATTACGTATGGAATTCACATGATTGGTGAGTGGTTGAACGAACCCAGCACTATGAAAACTTACATACCTTAATTTGGTGAAACAAATCATCGATTCACAAGAAATCTTGGTGAACGCTTGAACTTCTCCTTGTTTCCTCCTCTTGAACTCCTCTCAAAATTCTAAGTGTGATTTTGAATTATTAAAACTTATTTAAGTCAGTTTAGACCCTTAAAATATTTCCAAAAATATTTAGAGCTAATGGGCTTAGGAAAAGACCACATTACCCCTCATTAATTCAAGTAAATTTCTTAACTGGATAGATTGACTTCAAACGGGAATATCTCCCTCATCCAAACTTAAAATTTAGAAACTCGGTGGCGTTGGAAAGATGATTCAAAGACCTTTCATTTGTTATCTTAAGGGCCACCTAACTCATCCTGTACTAAAAGTTATGGTTGTTTGAAGTTGACCCAAAGCTCACAACTTAAGCTTAACTTGAACAAATCTCAAATTATCTCTTTCTAAATTTAACTCTTTCTAAAGCGGGATGTTATAGTGTAACTCTATATGTCTCTCTCCTTATCTGTATCCGATGCTTTTCAGGACATGGATCCTGGAAGAGCATACATGAGAAGGAATACAAATGAGAATATGGAACACGAAGCTCCTCAAGAGGCTCCACAAGTTCCGGCCAACCCTTTGGCCGAACAAGTGACTAATGCAGAGTATATTTACATTTCAATATCCATTAAAAAATTGTATTTGCACTTATTAAGACCTTAAATAGTAGTTGATTCTAATATTGGAATAGTAATTGAAGGTCAACAATTAGTTTATACAATTTTTTTAATGTTGACCCAATATTATTTGCTTCTTGATTTTGAATCATAATTCTTTAATTTCAAGTGTGTCATAGTTTAGTTTCGTGCTTTTATAGATACTAGTCCTGGGAATGTGTGTTGCACATTTGCCCCCTAATTGATATTAGAAAAGTTAATTTATATAAGTAAATATATCGTAGTGGAGCGTACATATATTCATTGCTTAGTTCAAAGCTAAGTCCTTTTGTATGTAAGTTTGACATAAGAATATAACTCTTCACAAAATATAACATGAAAATGTTATGTCAGATGTTGGATGTTTGATTTTTAAAGCTTCATGAAAAAAAATCTTTTATTATATAAGAGGAATTAATATATTTTAATTACTATATGTAAGTTTTAATAATAATAATAATAATAAAAGTCTATCAAAAGATACGTATAAAGAAAAATATTACAAAATGTGTAGGTTGTGTAACATTAAATTTATAGAAAAAATTACAAGTTCAAACGAAAAGAAAGAAAAGTAAATAAAGACATGACGTCCATAACAAAGGACATCACATTAAAATATATAGACAAAAATATTGTCATATTAAATGAATTATATTTTTTTAGAAGTCGACTTGCTATAGATAAAATGTTTCATATGTATAGAAAAACTAAAAATCACAAAAAATAAATAGAAAAGAATGCATGACTATGTTAAAAATACAGATACACTATATTTCTTGAATTATATATTAAAGGATCTGTATATAAAAAAATAATATGAATTCTAATACAATAAAATTATTTAATGTAACATTTGCACTAATTTTTACTTTACATTATTTTATATTTTATTTTTACTTGTGCACTAACTTTTGTACCTCTTTGTAATAGTTAAGTACATGGATTTTATAAACATTTTAGATTACATATAAAAAGGAAAAAGTACAAACATGTTGTTTTAAAAAGATAAATGATTACCAGACAATGAAAAAGACGTAACTATAAATCTTTATCAAAGACTTACTCTTTTACGGGTCTAGTTGTGAAAATATTCTATGGGATTTAACATGCTTACCCTCAAAACAATTAGTTATAAATATAAATTGGGATTAGCTTGATTATATTTATATCCTAAAGATAGAAGAAATGAAGAATATAAAAATATAGTAATCAATTACGAAGTTATATTTAAAAACTCAAAAAGATGGAGATATGAAAGATAAAAATTCACTTACAACTTCATATTGGAGAATATTCATCTTGTAACGATAATAATTTACATATTTCTCAACAAAAAGAAGATGAATATGCATGAAATTTTAAAGAAAACAAATAAATGAAACAATAAGAATTCCTACAATTACAAGTTGGTAATGAAAATTTGACAAATTATGTAGACTAACCTAATGTAGAATGCAAGATGATCACAAATTCAGATGAAAGAATGAAATATAAATTATGTTGTGTGAGTGTCTTCGATAAACTCTTCATTACCCCCACTTATCTTACAAATTAAAATTAAAGGTTATTAGACTCTTCATTACACATTACCCACATTTAAGATCTTGCATTAAGTCGAGGTACATTAATATATGATT
>JAJOOE010000844.1:0-45066 GCA_036250405.1 Solanum raphanifolium | reverse complement strand
ATGTCATGGCCCCCGTCCTATCTATGTATGTAGAGGTGTGCGTTGGACAAGTATTTTGTAAATGAGCTTGACTCTTGTTCTATGATGTCATTTTGAAATGGTTTGCCCTTAGTCCCTATTTCCCGTTAATCAATGTTGAATGTACTTCCGCGACCGATGAAGTGTGATGACAAGTTTGAGAGGCTTGTTTGGGGTTCCTTCAGGTTCCTCATTCGCCATGTCACGTCTAGGCCCTAGGCTTGGGTCGTGACATGAGGATGCCGAGAGTGCACTTGAGATGGCTCCGGGAAGAGCAGTTGCTATAGAATCTCAAATCAACCTTTCAAGATCATGTCCAGAAGCGAAGGAACTAACTGATTTAGTGGTATCCGTCTGGTATGCTTGGTGAACAGGTCGTGAACAACTTGGATGACGACAACAGTCCGAAATATGATGGCTAGTAATCTTGCAGTAAGCACAAAACTTTTTATTCTTAGGACAATTGGCTGCTATGTGACCAATTAGTTGCATTCATAGCACTAGACACTTCTCTTAGAATTTCCTGATGAAGTACCGATAGTTGATTTTTGTGCAAGTAATGCAACAGTGGGTAATTGCATCGACTCCATGGCCACCTGAGTTCCAAGCCTGGTCACTTCACGCAAGACAGCTGCCAACACAACATCAAGAGTAGGTGTGACTTCTCTGTTCAACAAACTGCCACGAATCGACTCGAATTCAGGCCGGAGTTTCATCAAGAACTATACCATCCTTGTCCTTTGTCGTTCTCCCTACACTTCCTTGAGCCCTGTCGTAGACATATTTCGCCCAAAAATTTGATCATGTTCAGACTAGAGCAGCTGCAAGCCAATTTAAAAGGAACAAACAGTATTGTCCCTCTGTGTATATTCGGCAATGTTGTGTTCCACTTCAAACTCTCGTGCTCGATTTCTTTGTTGGTAGACGTTATGCAGGTGGAGCCACATCTCTGTAGCAGAACTAAACTGTCTAAGTCCCATAGCGATATCAACATATACGGAATTCAGCATCCAAGCGGTTACCTTCGAATTATTCAAATTCTAGCGACCAACTCTTTTTCATCTGTTGGCAGACCAGGAGAATCATCTAACCACCCAAAAAGGCCCTTTCCTTGAACAAAAATTTCGAAGTGGAATTCCCATAGAGAAAATTGGAACCATCCAAATTTGTGGAGAGCAAATTGTGTGAGGATGATTGTGAATTTATTGGGTAGACAAAATACAACAAAGAAAGAGAAAAAAAAAAGGGACAGATGCTTGTGCAGAGAAAACAAAGAGACAAGAGGAACGCAAGAAGGTAACAAGGTACCTGTGTAGAGAAAGCAAAGAGCACGGATTCTTTTTTTAAAACGATGGCTCTTGCTACCGTGCTAGAAAGACATAAGATATTCTGAAAATAGGTTTCTCTATTTATCCATGATAGAGTAGAAAGCAAATATTTATAGTAATACAATTGTAGGGTAAGAGTTCTATTCTAGGAAGGAGTATATATGGTTATAATTGTATATTCTGTAAATCAATCCTACTCTAACAAAGAATATATTTTCTTATTACTATACAATTATAGCTTTTCCTAACAAGAAGTATTTCCTTATATCATGTAAAAACATCTCTCTTTATTGAAAACTTAAGTACTCCGCCGTCACCATATTACTAACAAGGTAGTAAGCAGACCAAGGAATAAGATCAAGAGTAGTGACTAATACCTGCTCATCTGGAAATAAGTCATCAATTTCTAGCTCAGCATCATCTCTTTCTCTGCCTATTGCCTAGATAGTTGATCAACTACTTGGTTTTCACAACCCTTTATGTCGTTGAGCACAAAGTCATGAAAGAGGAAAGGAAGGTCATGTGCCCCTAAGACGCATTAAAAGCATGATCGGACAAACACATCAACTATGTCTGTAAAAGCTTCAACGAATCCCGACAAGTATACAGTTGGCACACATAATGATATCTCTAAATGTAGTGCTTATATTGGACGTCGTACTATAAGGCTCAAGTGGAGCATTCTTTAATTAGTTGATTTATTTGATTTATTGTCCATAAAAAGTTGTTTCCATTCACTTGTAAATGATCGTATTTTTGGGCAATACTAAGCAATATATTGTTATTCTTACTCTAAGGTTATACTCTTAAGAATAAAACACAAAGATCTCTGATTGCAGAGATAACAACATGAGGTATTGTATCCGGGATCGAAGTTGAAGCAAGAATACTTGGATCTTACCGTTCCATTCATTTACTAAATTACTTTATTAGCTTATTTAACAACATATATATAGATCTAATTGCATAATCTCCAATTTACAAGTTAAATCGATTCACGTGTTCTTAACTTCGTGACAAATTCAACTATATCAATTTTCAGATAAACAATGATGTCCCCAATCCACCTAGTCATTAATTGATTTTTCCATTACCTTTGCAACATAGCATATGATTATTAATTGTTCAAATTAGGAGGCCATTCATATATGAGAAACTTGAAAACAAATGTAAATGATAATGAAAGAAAAATTCAAGAGGAGTAATTATAACGATGAAATTCAAATAAAGATAGATGTATGGATCCATATAAGTAGGATCCGTAATACAACAAACAATTTATGACACAATATTATTATCATTAGTACTACTAGACTAGAGTGTGTAATAACTCCAATGGGACATACCAAAAGACAAAATGAAAGTGACAACAAGAGATGCAACAAAACACAAATTGATCCATAAAGTAGGATCAAAGATGACCACAGCTTATTCTTCTCCTCATAATAATTGCACTTGTACCAAATTGTGCGGTGTAAAATTGACTATTGTCAACCTTAGGTGACCCTGCATCACAAAATTGAACCACCAAACATTAATACTATATCTCATAATATGGTCCTATATATATAAATTGTTAAGAAACATTAAAGTAAATTAGCACCAAATTAATAGTGAAGCAATTTGCTTAGAAAGAACAACTAGATAATACCCTTTCAACTATTATATATTACAGCATTTGATAAAACATAAAATTTTAAGAATAAAAGAAAGATTATTGGCATATACCAAAAAATTACCTTAGACTTTGGGTTTTAAACATGCCTAACATTTTAATAGTTATAAGAATATATATTACTCCATTAGGGATAAAATAAGATGTTGGAATTGGAATTCTAGTTAATATCATGTGAATTGTTGAAACTCTTTTTATAGTCCAATTAAGTAAACTATACAAATTTCAAGAAAATTGTTGTCGACGTTTTTCCATGTTAGCCTTCATCTAGTGGGGTTCTTAACTACTTTACTTTTTTCTAGGAGAATAATTTAAAAAGTGACGTGAAAAGTAAGCATTTTATTTATGTATAATACATAAATATACCCTTTAACCTGGGCTCAATTCACAGTTAAGCCCTCCAACCTTGAGTATGCATAAGTAAACACTTAAACTTGTATAAAGTTAAACAAATAAATCGATACACACATCCTACATGACAATTTGCATCCTGCGCAATGTCCTACATGTATTATGTCATGTAGGACCCATGTCCATGTGTCCACTTGTTCATTTTTATACAAGTTCAAACGTCTGATCTACTTGTGCACACTCAAAATTGGAGAAATTAAGTTGAGTTAAGGACCATATTTATATATTATAAAAAAAAGAATGATAAGAGAGGGTTTGATAAAGGTATACTTGGAGCAGTCAGTGGAAGGACTGATCTTATAGGGAATGTTGACACCACAAGTGGAAGGAAGACCAGCAGCTTTGCTGTAATTGATTCCTGAAATAGCACCCGCTGCTGATTTAAGGCAAGTGCAGGCAGTTTTACGATCTGGTGTGCTCTTTGCGGCACTCGCCAAATTCCTAACTCCACCGCAACAACCTCCTAAAGGTGCAGTGCCTCTAAGGTAACCAAGGCACGGGATTATAAAGCTCGTCACTTGCCCACAGTTTAGGGCTTCGGTATGGGCTATCACCATGCACAATACCACAAAACATGCAATTTTTCCAGCCATTGAATAAGATGTGGAAAGAAAGATATGAAATGTATAGTAAATTATTTAACGATGAGTACACAAGTGTTGGGTGCAAAATACACTGAGACCTAATTGGGATTTTTATAGGTAGAAAAATTTGAATTTGATTGGAGTATTTATTAGTTGGTAGTTGAGTTATGTTTAATGCTTTGAAATTAGGCGCATTGCATTGAAGGGAAGAAGTTGGCATATATGATTACAATAAGTATTACTTCATTTTTAATCAGAGATCTCGATATCAAATTCTGTACAGACTTGTATTTATTTAAAAAGTGTTTTACCCCTAAGATCCATGTTCCAAGAGGTGAAACCATAGCTTTGTTTTATTGATTAATCATTAGCGCTAGTATTATATTTTGTTTTCATCTCATTACTCACTCAATTTTGCACCATATTTCATAAACAACTCAAAGAATTACAAAATCATTATTGATTCATTTGACAAATGTTTCCACGTATGTTCTCCTAAGTATATATTAACCAACACCAATATATATATTCTCAATTCAATTAATGACTGTAAAACTAAGAAGACAATATGTAAGTTAAAATGGAGTCAATATGTCTCCGTTGCTACTACCATAATAATTTCGAGGAGTTAATTTAATAAAATATCTTTTATTGGAGAAAATCATCAAAATTAAAGTACAAACTTGAATCAATAAAATATTAAAAGTGGAAAAATTTAAGAGAGAGAAACTATAGAACTGAAAACTGCTTCGGTGTGGTTTGGCAATAATTATATTATGAAAAAAATTAGTAACTAGTGTTTGGTCATATAACTTGTCGTTTTTTGGCAAATATATCTAGCAAATCTAGAAAAAACTAGAATTTAGACCAAATTCTAGCATTTGAGCAGTTTTAAAAAATTTAAAATTATCCCAAACTTTACATTTTATAAAAACATCCATTACTATCTATTAAATCTCAATTAATATCTATCTATAACCAACTCCATTAAAAGGAGAAACTTATTTTGAATGAGTTAAAATTTAGGCGGAATGATGTAAGAGAACTTTATACTTGGCTCTTTTTGGAAATTGAATCCTTCTACTTACTACTTTTCCTCCCCCTCCCCCCTCCTCCTGTTCTCTTCCCTAATTCTCAAGAAAAAGAATACCATTCTTACTTGGTAGAAAAACTATTAATGCAATTCAATAAGAGGAAGCAAAAAATGGAAGGTCCACTCCACAGTACCATCAAATCAACGATAGATTGCACTTGTACGTTGCTCTACCTCAATAATGACTATCGTCGTCCTCGCTCCTATATATTTTACCACTCCATCTATCGGTGTTTGGCCCTGGCCAACAGCTTATCTTCACCTCCTTTCCAGTTACGTCATGTTTGAAAAGTCACTCAGGTAATTAAATTTGGTGTATCTGTTTAATTATATTGTTCGACATAAATGATTCGCTATATAATTACATGATTAGCAGGTAATTAGGTGTAATTGATAGGAGTAATTACACTCTTCAATTTTCAGGAAGGAGCTGTGAATTGTTGGTAATTACCTGATGCAATTACTAGTTGAGTAATTTTTAATTTCTTCTTTTTATTTTTTTAATTTATTTTAAATTTATCATTATTATTCGAAAAATAACTCTCATTACAAGATGAGTTAGGTGGGCTACAAGGTACCCAATGAAAGGTCTTTGAATTATCTTTCCAACGCCACCGAGTTTTCTAAGTTTCAAGGTTGAATGAGTGATATATACCCTTTGGAATTCAGGCTGTCCAAATAAGGAAAGTTACTCGAAAATAGTAAGAGGTATTTTGCTCTTTTCCTTACCCAATCAGATTTAATTCATTTTTAGTAAGGTTTTAAGTGTCTAATTCTATTAGGTTAAATTTTATAATCCTAATATATGCCTAGGGTTTTAGTTGAGAGTTCAAGAAGAGAAAAAGAAGAGAAAAGAGGAGAGGATCAAAGCGTTCGTCGAGGTTCTTGAGTTTTGTTACGGATTTTCGCCATGGGTTTGATCCCTAAGAGGTATGCAAGCTTCCATAATGTTGGGTTTTTTCTTCCACACGGCAATCATGTTATTTTCATTGCAAATTTCATTCTTGAAGTTGAAGGATTAGAGTTCTTGATGAGTTCTTGATGAGTTCTTGATAAGTGTTCTTGAAGTTCATTCTAGATATTGTTTTGTTGGGTCTTTGGTGAATTATTAAGATGAAAGTGAGTGTTTTGAGGGCTATATTGAGTGTATTAGAGTGTACTTATGTTGATTAATCGAATCCAAGTTATTGGGAAAGAAACTATTCGATTCTAGGCGAGTTAGGGTGAGAAAATGAGAAAAGAAATCCGTTGGGTTTTCTGGGTTGGGGCCTGGCGTGCCGCGCCAGCCAGTGCGCCCCAAATTATGTTTTGTAGTTTAGGGGCTGGCGCCCCATGCCACTCAATGTGCCAAGGTCTCCTCCCCATCCAGTTTGCAGTCGGTTGCTCCGTTTGAGTTCTTTTAAAGTATACCTTCACTCGTTTTTTATTCTTAACACTCTAAACTACTTCTAAACACCTAGAAATCATTCGTAAAATGAATCATAAGCTTGAATTCATAATTCAACATTCAAGGTAGAGTTAAGAGTTAAGTCTTGAGAGTTCTTTCGAACATTCTAAGAAAGTCCCTTTGAGTATTTTGAGGAGTCTTCTACAATTTCTAATAACTTGTTTCAAGACTCGAGCAAGTGAGTATGAGAGTGAGGAGAGTGTATTCATGAATCTACTTTATCATCACGAGATCCTTCATATCATGAAACATAACTTTTGAATTCATAATTCACATTCAAGAGAGAGTTAAGAGTAGAGTTTCAAGAAAATCTTTGATTTCAATTGTGAATCCGTTGTGAACAACTGTCGATTTGAGATAAGTTTGAGGAAGTAAGTATGAGAATTAGAAGAGTCGTATACATAATTTACTTATTGATATTTTAGCCATTGAGACTAGTCGTTCATGCCCTTAACTTCCGCATGAACTCCATCAGTTGAGTACCTTTGAGATGAGTAGTATCTTCAAGTTCTATGTCTTGAGTATTCAGTTTTTAACCCCTTTCACATTATATTTCTAATCATGAGACTACTACATGTTACCCATGAAGACCTTGAGTTGAGTAGTTCATGCCCATAACTTTGCATGAACCCTATAAGTCGAGCAGTCTTGAGATGAGAAGTATCTTTGAGTCCTTGAGTTGAGTAGTTCATGCTCATAATTCCGCATGAACCCTCTGAGTTGAGCATTCTTGAAATGAGTAGTATTATTGAAGTCGTTGAGTTCCAAGTATTGAGTTTTATCCATGGTTATTGAAAACCTTGAATTGAGTCGTTCACGCTTATAATTTGGCATGAACCCTATTTTAAGAAGTCTTTTACAAATGCTTTAAACTTGAGTTTTGAGTTGAGTAAAGAGTAAAGAGTGAAGTTCATTTCTTCAAAAGAGTATATGGGGATTACGCATTCCCAAAGAGTAAATGTTTTCACATTTAATCAAATCAAGAAAGGAAACACCGACTTCCAAAAGAGCATTTGAACTATTTTTCAGTAATGAGAAAATGCTTTCATATTTAAGAAATAGAGGAAACACTAATTTCCTAGAGAGCCTTTATGCTAGTTTTGAACAATTATCTCAAACCACAGAAACAGTTATGTTTTTAAACATATGAGCTAGTTATATTTTGGGAGTAGTATTGAGCACTGATATGGGAGAGATTTCAGACAACTCACAGCCCCCATAAACCGTGTAGCCAGCATGGGTAGAAAAGGGTCATACTTTTTAGATGATTTCTTAGTGCTTTTTTGCATAGACTAGTGGATCCACGTAGTAGTTAGGTTCTATACCCCCGTCAAGGTATAGGATGGCCCTGGCAGCGTGAGGCAAAATGGTGTATCATCACATAGCTCATAGTGATGGTTTTCGGTTCGAGAACCTCCCACAGTTATATATTGTATTCTTATATACATAGAGTTTACCTTACATTTTCATATATAAGCAGAGTTTATCTTGTATCCTTGCATACAACAGAGTTATTTTGTATTTTCAATACATTGAGTTGCTTTCTACTGTTTTAAAAGCTTACCATAAATTGCATCGGTATTGTTGCCTTATATTGAGTTGAGTATTCAGAGTTGAGTATACAAAGTTGAGTATCTAGAGTTGAGTACCCAGAGTCGAGTATCTGATAATTCAGTCGAGCCTTATTTAACTGAGTTGAATATCTTATTGTTGAGTTGAGCCTTTTTTCACTGATTGAGTTGAGTATCTTATTCTTGAGTTGAGTTTAGTTGAGTGAGTTGAGAAGAGGTAAGTATGTTTCTTTTCCACCAGTTCAAGCTTATGTTTATGCTTTAGAATTCCCCTTACATGCTCGTACATTCCATGTACTGACCCATTTGGCCTGCATCGTTTCATGATGCAGATACAAGTACTTAGTCTCATCAACAGGCGCTTAGTTGATACCACATGCAGTTCGAGTTAGCTATGGTGAGCCTTCATGCTTCCGAAGGGTTCCACTTGTACATTCAATTATATCAGTTGTTAGGATGTCGTGGGTCTTGTCCCGACTTCCATCTTTGTCATTTAAAGGCTTCATAGATAGACAGTAGAGTTTCAGAAGTATATTCATTTATTTTTTAAAATGTTTTAAAGACTTATGTTGCCTATTTTTCAACGAGTTGAATATATTATTTTTATTCAGTTTGTAAGCTTTGTATGCTTGAGTTAGTCTTCGGCTTGTAGTCAGCCATGATGAGGGTTCGCTTGGGACCAGCAATGGTTATCAAGTGTCGGCCACGTCGAGGGTGTAGGCTCGGGTCATGACAAACTTGGTATCAGAGCACAAAGTTCAAGTGTCCTAGGGTGTCTATGAAGCCGTGTTGGTAGGATCTTGTTTATGGTTGTGAGGGCCCCAATTCTATAAATAAGTGACTAAACAATTATGAAAAGTTTCCCTTATTTCATACTCTTAATCATGCAATAGAGCTATGTCATAGAGATTTATAAATACTCATGCTTTTCTCAGATTCATTCGACCACCCATCATACTAGAGGTGGTTGAACAGAAAAGTCAGTCTTTTATCGATGAGTTGTTCTTAGCAAGAGTTTTGAGGAAGTCATGAGACTCCACAAGGGCTTAAGAGAAGCTTATAAGTGAGGTACGTGTTGAGTTTTGAAAGAATGCACCCATAATATATGAATCGTGCGTTTGAGCTAAAAAGCAAGTTGTACTCTCTTCCGTAAGCCTTGTTTCAGCTGAAATCCTTAAGAGGAGGTATGTTTAGAGCTTGGGTAATATTTTCACCCCAAAGATTAGCATGAGTTACAAGATCATGAGCAATAGTAGTGAAAGAGCCTAGAGTTAGAGGAAAGTATGCATAGGTTTAGTGATCCAAGAAAGGGAGATAGAGTATATATTTGTTAACCAGAATAAAGTCGATGTTGATGTGACATTGTATTAGAGGAGACTAAATTCAAGTGTTGAATAGAAGCACAGAGTATTCATAAAGTGAAAGATCTAAGCTAGGCTTATGATTTATTTGAATGGGTCATGATGTTCAGAAGGTTATAGAACTGATCAAGTAATGAGCTATAGTATAGTAGGCGAGCAATCATACTGATATTCAAGTTTAGTAATAAACATTAAGCTTGAATTTGAGATGAGTGTCATGATCAAAAGAATGGCAACATGAGGGTGATGATGTTAGTCTTGAGATTTGATCTAGAAGACTTAACATAGAGTAGGTGAGGAATTGAGATGTTAGCTGTAATAAATATGAGTAGTACAAGTGAGAGACCCTAACCTTTAGATAAGGGCAGTGAAGTGTGGCTAAGTCACAAGAGTAACAAGAGCATTAAGAGGTGTACCAAGAGGGTAAGTAATCAGAAGATGTTAAGAGAAGCACCTTAGAAAGAGGTCTTAGTACCTGCTTGATTTTGGTAGTCATGAGATAAACTTCTCCTGAGTGTTAGAGTAAAAGAGGATGTAGACAAGTTTAGAGATGATTGAATAGGTCCATAGCTTTCGAGTGTCAGCTGTAGACCTAAGGGGGAGATGACAAGATGAGAAATCCAATCAAGTGTTTGAGAGTAAGATAGTAATGAGTTCCAAATAGTTTGGGGGATATATTTTTAGAGGTCCTTTTAGTAATGGAGTGATGTTAGAAAGAGGAGGTTGATGTTCTTATCGTGATAGTGATGGTGTGATAAATCCATCTAAGGTTATAAATGAGGAGGAAAAGGAGGATGAAGTTTTACTATGAGAAATAGTTAAATGAGAGCCCTTAGTTGGTTCTGAAGGAGTTGGTTAGTAGGAGTCCATGGAGTTTTTAGAGTACTAAGCTTGAATAAACTTAACGATTTAGGTTAAGCTTGAATATAGTAAGAGCATACCATTATACTCAAACCTTAGTAAGAGTAACCCCATTCCATACATAGTCCGACTGTCATTTGAGGACGAATGATCCCAAGGGGGAGTTATGGTAACACTCCAGAAAGTTTTTCAAATTGAGACTAATTTCTTGAGTATTAAGGTCACTATATGTAGCACCTTGAGTTCCAAGAATAACTAAAGAGAGTTCATTCAAGTCATTCCTAAGTTCCTTTAAGTTTTGAGTCAACTTCAAATGACCATAACGCTCAGTACATGATGCGTTAGGTGGGCTAAAAGGTATTCAATGAAAGGTCCTTGAATTATCTTTCCAACGCCACTGAGTTTTCTAAGTTTCGAGGTTTAATCAGTGAGATTGGCCCTTTTGAAGTCAGGTTGTCCAAATAAGGAAAGTTACCCAAAAATAGTAAGGGGTATTTTGGTCTTTTCCTTACCCAAGCAGATTTAATTCATTTTTGGTAAGGTTTTAAGTGTCTAATACTATTAAATTCAGCTTTATAATCCTAATATACGCCTAGGGTTTTAGTTGAGAGTTCAAGAAGAGAAAAAGAAGAGAAATGTGGAGAGGATCTAGGTGTTCGTCGAGGTTCTTGAGTTTTGTTGCGGATTTTCGCCATGGGTTTGATCCCTAAGAGGTATGTAAGCTTCCATAGTGTTGGGTTCATTCACCCACATGCCTATCATGTTATTTTCAGCACAAATTTCATTCTTAAAGTTGAAGGATTAGAGTTCTTGATAAGTGTTCTTGAAGTTCATTCTAAATCTTATTTTGTTGGAGTTTTGATGAATACTTGAGACGAAAATGAGTGTTTTGAAGGCTATATTGAGTGGATTATAGTGTACTTATGTTGATTAATTGAATCCAAGTTATTGGGGAAGAAATAGTTCGATTCTAAGTGAGTTATGGTTAGAAAACGAGCAAAGAAATTCGTCGGGTTTTCTGGGTTGATGCCTAGCGTGCCGCGCCAGCCAATGCGCCACAAATTATGTTCTATAGTTTAGGGTTGGCGCCCCGCGCCACTCAGTGTGCCCGGGTCGCCTGCCCCATCCAGTTTGCAGTCGGTTGCTCCGTTTGAGTTATTTTAAAGTGTACCTTCACTACTTTTTTATTCTAAACTACTTCTAAGCACCTAGAAATCATTAATAACATGAACCATAACTCTTGAATTCATAATTCACATTCAAGAGAGAGTTAAGAGTATAGTTTCAAGAAAGTCTTTGAGTTCAATTGTGAATCCTTTGTGATCAACTATCGATTTGAGCTATGTTTTGAGGAAGTAAGTATGAGAATTAGAAGAGTCGTATACATGAGTTTCTTATTGATATTTTGACCCTTGAGTCGAGTTGTTCATGCCCATAACTTCCACATGAACTCCATCAGTTGAGTACCTTTGAGAGGAGTAGTATCTTCAAGTTCTAAGTCTTGAGTATTCAGTTCTTAACTCCTTTGAGATTATATTTCTAATCATGGGAATACTACATGTTACCCAAGAAGACCTTGAGTTGAGTTGTTCATGCCCATAGCATGAACCCTATAAGTCAGGCAGTCTTAAGATGAGAAGTATCTTTGAGTCCTTGAGTTGAGTAGTTCATGCTCATAATTCCACATGAACCCTTTGAGTTGACCATTCTTGAAATGAGTAGTATCATTGAAGTTGTTGAGTTCCAAGTATTGAGTTCTATCCATGGTTATTGAAAACCTTGAATTGAGTCGTTCACGCCCATAATTCGACATGAACCCTATTTTAAGAAGTCTTTTACAAATGCTTTAAACTTGTTTTAAGACTTGAGTTTTGAGTTGAGTAAAGAGTAAAGAGTGAAGTATATTTCTTCAAAATAGTATATAGGGACTATGTATTCATAAAGAGTAAATGTTTTCACATTTAATTAAGAAAGGAAACACCGATTTCCAAAAGAGCCTTTAAGCTAGTTTTCAGTAAAGAATAAATGCTTTCATACTTAAGCAAGAGAGGAAACACTGATTTCCTAGAGAGCCTACGGGTTAGTTTTTGAGCAATCATCTGAAATCACTGAAAGAGTTATGTTTTTAAACATATGAGCTAGTTATATTTTGGGTGTAATATTGAGCACCTATATAGGGGAAAGTTCACAGTACTCACAACCCCCATAAACCGTGTAGCCAGCATGGGTAGAAAAGGGTCATACTTTTTAGATGATTCCTTAGTACTTTTTAGCAGATACTAGTGGATCCACTTAGTAGTTAGGTTCTATACCCATAGAAAGGTATAGGATGACCCTGGCAGCGTAAGGTAAAACGTTGTCTCATCACATAGATCACACTGATGGTTGTCGGTTAGAGAACGTCCCACAGTGATATATTGTATTCTTATATACATAGAGTTTACCTTGTATTTTCATATACAAGCAGAGTTTATCTTGTATCCTTGCATACAAAGAGAGTTATTTTGTATTTTTCAATACATTGAGTTGCTTTCTATTGTTCTAAAAGATTTCCATATATTGCGTCGGTATTGTTGCTTTATATTTAGTTGAGTATCCAGAGTTGAGTTTACAGAGTTGAGTATCCAGAGTTAAGTACCCAAAGCTGAGTATCTGATAATTGAGTCGAGCCTTATTTCACTGAGTTAAATATCTTATTGTTGAGTTGAGCCTTATTTCACTGAGTTGAATATCTTATCTTATCTTTGAGTATCTTATTCTTGAGTTGAGTTTATTTGAGTGAGTTGAGAAGAGGTAAGTATGTTTCTTTTCCACCAGTTCATGCTTATGTTTATGCTTTAGAATTCCCCTTTCATGCTCGTACATTCCATGTACTGAGCCATTTGGCCTGCATCATTTCATGATGCAGATATAGGTACTCAGGATCATTAATAGGAGCTTCATTGATACCATATGCAGTTCGAGTTAGCTATGGTGAGCCTCCTTGATTTCGGAGGGCTCCACTTGTAATTTCAATTATATCAGTTGTTAGGATGTCGTGGGTCCTGTCCCGACTTCCATCTTTGTCATTTAGAGGCTTCATAGATAGACATTAGAGTTTTAGAAGTCTATTCATTTATTTTGTTAAATGTTTTAAAGGCTTAAGTTTTCCATTTTATGGTGAGTTGAATATACTATATTTATTCAGTTTTTAAGGTTTGTATGCTTGAGTTATTCTTCTGCTTGTAGTCAGCTAGGATGAGGGTTTACTTGGGGACCAGCAATGGTTCTCGAGTGTCGGCCACGTCCAGGGTGTAGGCTCGGGTCGTGACATTAACTTAAAATGAGCATATCTCTTAAATGATAAGGAGATATGTGTCCTATTACCCACCAAATTTAAGGTCATTGAGTATTCTTTCTGATGTCGTCAACCTCTTATCAATTCGAGGTCAAAGTCAAAAGTTATGATTATTTTAGTGTTGACTGACATTCTGGAAAGGAGTTACGAACCATATGCGTGCAAAAAGTCCGAGTCTACGAAACACATGTGAAAGGCAGATGATGAAAAATTAAGATCACATTCTATTTGGAGATGTGTTTCACCTTCGTGCAACAAGTTCGTATCTATGAAATGCATGTGGGCCAACGAGGAACTTTTAAGCTGGTTTTAATTCAATTTTTCCCACTTTTGGCCACTTTTTCAAGTCTTAGAAATGTGTTTTTCTTCTCTTCTCATCCTCCTTCATCAAGATAGGTCCTTTTCTAAAGTTTTCTAGCTTTCAATTCAAATTCCTCATCTAATCTTGAATTGATAATAAATTATCTTAACCCTTGGTCATAGAATTTGAAAGAAGTGAATCCGATAATCTCAAGAAAGGATTTTTTGATTGTTCTTCATCAAGATTTATAGATAGGTTAAGGTATGTAAAGTTATGATACTGAGGAACTTAGTTCTTCTTCACGCACTACATCTACAGTTTCAATAAGAAATATCATAGCTAGAGTTTTACCCATTATATATAGAAGATTTGAAATTCGTTTACTTTGAGTCTGCTTATTTGTAATTCTACTATTGAAATAGAAGATTTCAAATTCGTTTACTTTGAGTGTGCTTATTTTTAATTCTACTGTTGAAATCATTATACTCTATATTGTTGATGGTTAATGATTGACTTAGGGTTCATTCTATTCTACCACATGACCCCTCTTAGTTAAAGTTTTTATAAGTAAAGTATATCACAACTTTTAAAGAAGTTTTCAAGAAAGAGTTCAAGAAAGTATATTTAGTTTCCAGTACTTTGTTTTAGAAAAGTTTTAAGAAAGTATATTTTGCATCAAGATGCATATTTTCAGAAAGAAAGTATAGACTGTCTCTTAAAGAAAGCATGCTCAGTTTCAAAGAAAGCATATCTCAAAATTTGAGAAAAGCATAGTTATTGTAAATAATTTATTTGTGGACGTCAAGTGATCTCTACTATAGCAATATGTATTTGAGGATGTTTTGTGATAACAACACCTTGCTGTTATAGCAATATATATTTGTGGATGTTTTGTGATAACATCACCTTGCTACTATAGCAATATGACTACTCCAAGTCATATTGCCTATCAAAGGGCATTGAAATGATAATGAAAAGAGAACACCCAAAAATAGTTACTACTCTTATTTCTACTTTCTATTTTTCTTTGCTCTCTTCATATGATTTTAGTATTCTATCTTTATTTTATAACACGTTATCAACACGAGTCTCTTCATCTACGAGCATCTTCGATTGTGCATTAGGCCGAACATAAATAGCACATAGTATATTTTATTTTGCTATATAAGTCTTCTTATACTTGATAGTCAAAATTTGATGAGTATAATAATGTAATTATCATTAATGTTATCATGGATTTTTGAGCTAAATATTAGAAGGACAATTAGTACATACTTAATTGGTAAACTTGTTGGAATAATTGAACTCACCAAAATCATCAGAAGACTAAAAGTGCATAACATGAATTTTTAATTTGGTTGATACTTTGTTGTGGTTATCACTTAGTAATACATAATTGCTTGTAAATGAGATACAGTTAACTTAAGGAATGCATATCAAAATAAAAAAGAAAAGGTATTAAAATTTCTAATGTTGGCCTACATTAACTTTGATCAACATCATTGATTATTTTTACACTTGTTTATCTTTCACTAGCTAATTATTTACTTCTTGAATTATTATAATATGTTATATGTACTAACATAACTTGTTTTATAGTTGCTTTTAAAAAAGTAAAAAAACTACTTTTGAGAAGTATTTTATTTTCTTTTGGAAACATCAAACGCATCTTTCTATCATGAAGGATTCTTAAAGAGGCAATGGTATGCCATATAGGTTGGCAATTAACAATTTTTTCTATGGTAAGCTAATGGTATGTTTTTTATTTATGGTAAACTTTCTTCATAATAATAATTACATTAATTTTGATATGTCTATATCTACAAAAAGAGTATGCTAATTTAAGAAATACATAAAATATTTTCTAACATATAATCTACATGTCATTGTGACAATTTGACACGTACACTTTATTAGTTCCATTTATCATATGGTTATTTAATTTTTGTTTTTGAGGTATTATTGTATTTATTGTGATGATTAGTGTTTATCTCTAATCGCTTTATCTTCGAATTATAATTGAAGAAAGAAATCTTCTTAACTAGTAAAAAATGAAGTTAATATTGAGCATTAATTTGTTTGTCTTTCAATAAGTAAATTATTCACTCAACATTAATTTGTTGGTCTTTCAATAAGTAAATTATTCATAAAACTTTTAAGTTGAAAAATGGTTTTCAGAGCAACCTATGAAGACTAACTTTGCTTCTGTTTAGCTATGATAATAATTTATATGATCTTTAAAGTGTTATTATGACTAAATTTTGTGTGCTCTTAATGATAAAGTGATAAAATTTTAAAGGCTCAAGGGTAAATTATATTAATTGGGGGTAAGATGGTTGATTCAAGTTTCATCGCACCAAAAGGGTAAGACATCAATTAAAGTCTCGGTGCACCATGATGATAACATTTTGGGTTTAAGTACCTTCATATTTTGGCCTAACACGCCTTTGTATGGATAAGACATTGAGTTAAAGTTCTAATGCAATATATTGATATATAATGATGATTGAGCAAATCGATATGCTCTTGCTAAAAATTGTGAAGTTCGCCCCATTGAATATGATTCATTTATTTAAGCAAATGTGATGGCAATACAGTGAAAGTCTGAAAGATGACAAGATTATTTTATGATTGGATATATGAATATGGATGTGAATGGACAAAATAATAATTTTCATCATTGTGATAATTGTAAAAGAAAGAATATTATGAGTTCTCAAAATTTTCCTTCAAAGAGTGAAGATAATTTTTGTCATCAAATTTGGTATGAAAGGTATTGGGCACACGATTACTGTATGTGCAAGCTAATTTGATTTTATAAATCCTCCATCATATAAAGAAATATAAAGTCAAGGTGCACTTGACCTTTCAAAGGTGATGTCGAGGTATGTCATATGAATATGATAAATTTCAAAGCATGAAAATGAAATTCTAATGGAAAGAATAATTATGAAGCATGCATATATGATTTTAGTCAATTCCTTGAAGAGAATGTGACTTGTGATAAGTATCATGAAAAGTGGACCATTCTTGAAAGTGAATGTGTCAAGAGATGATGAAAATTAATTATAAATAAGGACATACTCATGTTGATTTAATAAATACCACAACACACCCCTAAGGGAGATTAGAGAGAAATAAAGAAAAATTATTTCGGTATAAATGATCATTGGTCAAGTACTTTTAGTACATTACAAATATTATGGTATGTTTTATAATGAACTACCGAAAGGGCAAAAGAAGGAAATAATTTTTTGCCACAAAATTTTTCATTGGTTATGTATCTCTGTACGCCAAAAATATTTTATTAGATATTAAATAAAAAGTAAGGAGATTCTAATGACAAAAGTAAATCAAGAAACAAGTTTTGCTTGTAATGATTTTGACCATGACAATAATGATATAAATTTCTCCTTGAAAGAGATGTTCACCACACAAACAATTTTATGAAATATGTGGTAGTATCCAATGTTAATTGTGAGCTTTAGTGAGTTAATGTGTTACTACCCAAAGAAACAAAATTGCTCGTGATATTGGAATTGTAGTAAAGTCTCGAAAGTTTCAAAGAAATAGTCAAAGAAAAAAAATATTGAGACTATAATATGAAAATATTTAAGATCTTCATATTAATATAATCAAATTAGGTTATAAATATTTACGTGAAATATTACCCATATTTTCATGTTGCTTGTGGTAACTAAATATGAGCGTGATGATGGAATCACATGCAAAATAAACTAGAAGTTTATTAAAATAAATATCAGTTGGCATGGCCGGCTTACGACCATCCCGGTTCAAATATGATACGAAAATAAATGAGAATTTATGTGGTTATATATAATAAAGAAATAATAAGTTCTTCAAGAATTCTCTTGTGATGTTTGTTCTCATGATAAAATTATCATTGTACCAGCTAAGTATGAGATTTTATCTCCTGAAATTTTGAAATATATAATAAGGTGAATGTGGGTCCGTTCACCAGCCGTGTGGACCATTTACTATTAAATGATTTTAATAGATGCAACTATTTTATGGTCACATGTTCTTTAATTTATTATCAACTTGCAATTTGATTTTTGCAAAGGTTGGTTGCTTGAATTGTTAAATGAAGAGCACATTTCAAATTATAAAATTATAGTTATGATGTTGGTTTATATCCAAGTAGTTTAAGAAGAAATTATATGCCTACAATTATAGCTAAACCATTGGTTTATGAGAACAAAACTCCCAAAAGAAATTTGGTATGAGATGTGTTATTTGAAGTGTAGCAACACTTGTATGTATCAAACCAAAAAGGTTCCCCAATCACAATTGGTTCAGGGTCAGGAACCAAATAGTTCTCATCTAAAAATTTAAATATGCGGTATATATTTCAATTTTCTACCATTACGCAATGCGCAAAGATGAGTCCCCAAATAAGGTTAGGTGAATGTTAGATTCTCTAACATTAGGGGGAGATAAGCAATCGGAAAATAAGTTATACATAATAAATTATCATTGGTATGATCCTCATTGAAGAGATAATTTAAGTTAATTGTTAAATGCATTCGCTGACCATATGTTATAATCCAGTTATAAATGCTCCAATGAAAAGTCCTTGAAGGACATAATTTATGGCATTCCTGAGCGTGATAGATTAATCGATTTGAAAGATAAAACTTCTTGAAGAAGAAAAGGAGAAAATTATCAAGATAGTCATAATAATGAGGCAAGTGCTTTAGAAAGAGCACCATGACATAACACTTCATAAAATCTTGGCAAAAGTTCAAGTAGCTGAAAGATAATAAAAAATAAAAAGAGATCGACATGTTATGTCATATTAGAATCGATATCAAATGAACCATCGACGATATATTTAATATAATATAGCGCTCAAAATTATAAATGGTGATGAGGATCTTAATATTAAATCTGTCGAAAGTTGACAGATAAATGGTTGTCCAAAGAAAATATAATTCAAGTATGTTTTATTTCACTTAGAAAGTGATATTCTGCACTTATTTTGTCCATACACCAAGATATAATGTCAGTGGGATACAAATGAACTATTGTGCGATAAGTAAAATTGTAAAATATAAAGTACGGCTTGTGCATTAGAAAAATAAAGATTCTTTTCCAAAAGTCCTGACATTATTATACAGAGATGTATTCTCCTAAGGTAGATGCAATGAAGTTTCTATCAATATATGAAAAACTTGAATACACATGATGGGTGATTATCATGTCTAGCTAGACAACAGATAATACACGAATATTCCTGAAGGATTTAAAGTGATTCCATTGAATAGTACCCCAAATGATTGTGAGATCGCTTAACATAAAGATCAATTTTGATTTGAGTAAATTGGTTGGAAAATATCATGTCATAGTGTAGTTGGTGCACTTATGTATCTTGCTATTATTATTATTATTCATGGTATAATAATTTTAGCAATATGCATGTAAAATATAACAGTTCTTTTATTAAGTGGAGATATTAAAGTGAATCAAATATTGATACAAGTTATTCATTCTGATAAATCGTGTCAAGGTTTATTGATTATGAAATTGCAGGAAATTATTTGATTTATATGAAGTTTGATCTCAAGAAAGTTATTCATTTTCATGTGGAAATATTGTCATATCAAATCATTCCACAAGACAATTAATTTTATTGAAACTTTCCATCAATACTTGGTTGTTGCTACTAATAAGTCAAACAAGCAATTTATCTACGACGACAAGATCACAAACCGAGTGATTTCCAAGAATGTATTTGATCAAAATCAATAACTCAACACATCTAGAAAATATGTGACATTTCTTTGAAAAGAGATAGTCCAACAACATTATATGAAGACATTGATGCATGTATAGCTCAACAAAGAGAAGGACATATCAACGAAGACTAAACAAAACATATTTCATCAAGGTTCTTCTTCTTATTCATGATCTTCAAAGGAAGGATGTAGCCAATGTTTAACACTTCGTATTCACCAAGGCATTATCAACTTCAAACTTTGAGAAGCCGAAATATAAGATTGGAATGCGTCATCTTTGAGTTGTTAAGTGATGTTTTAATTGGGGAGGATGGGGTATAATACGGGCTGCACTCTTTTTCCCTTAGGCGAGGATTTGTCCCACTAAGTTTTCTTGGTAAGGTTCTTAATGAGGCTGCTACCAATGTGTACTACAACTTACAAGATATGTGTACTCTTTTTCCTTAACTAGGATTTTTCCCATTGGGTTTTTTCTAGTAAGGTTTTAACGAGGCAGATTATAAATCAAGACATAAGCATCCAAAGAAAGCATTACGAACAACTATGTATACTGGAACTTTTACTAAATTTGTGCTCTTACATGGACATCCAAATGGGAGAGTTATAAATAATTTATTTGTAGATGTCAAGGGATAACATCAACTTGCTACTATAGCAATATGTATTTGTGGATATTATGTGATAACATGACCTTGGTACTTGTAACACCTCAATTTTAGAAAGAGCTAAACTAGAAATAGCTAAATTGAAAATTGGGGAAATTAGTCTTCAATTGTGAGTTTTGAGTCAACTTGAAACGACCATAACTTTCAATACAGGATGAAGTTATGTAACACCCCGTATCTAAAAAGGGAAATGAAACCAATTCTGGTAAGTTGCAGGTGCCATCCACGCAGGTCAACCATGACCCATGGGTTGAACCACGGACCGTAGGTGGGTCCGTGGATAGAGTACCCAAAGTAGGTTGTCGAGGCAGGAATGACGACTGGACCTATAGACCGTCGGTGGGTCCACTGTCAATGGTACAAGGGTCCTTAGGTAGCCCAAAATATATGTACTTAGTGATGATTGACCAGGACAGACCGTGGGTCAGTCCACTGCCCATGTCTCATATTAACATCGCAGCCTTACCCTCTTTGCTTGATAGACAAGACAACCCAAATACAAATAAACTCATCCTACTTCTCATGTCAGCAACCATCTCCGTAGCATAGCTGGATAGTTGAGTGAACTTGAGGATGTACTTATGCACACTCATGGATTCCAGCTTAAGAGTGAGGAATTCTGTTACCTTTGCCTCTCTTAGTTCACGAGGAAAGAAACGCCCTATGAAAGCACCTTCAAGCACAGCCCAAGTCACAATTGGTGCTCCTTCAGCTTTAATCTTCTTCCATTAGTCAAACTAGATTCTAGGAACACCATTCAATAGGTATGCATCTAGTTCCACGCGCTCAGCATCAGCAACATCCATAACCTCAAAAACCTTCTTCAGCTTTTCCACAAAGTTTTTCGAATCCTCGGTGACACTAGAACTGGTGATATCTGGAGGATTTATCCTTGAGAATTCACAGATTCTGGATGTATCAGCCACATCCTGTCGATCCCCTCTCTATTGACCAGTTTGGTTGGCCACTACTTAACTGAACATCCGAATAGCATCCCAGGACTCAGTATTAGTGACCTCTCCTTGGGTTTCACTTTCGGTGCATTGGGGACCCCTTGATTGTAACACCTTGCTACTTGAAAGAACTAGAAGGAGCTATGATGAGTCCACGATTTGGACTCATTTAGGGCTTGATTTTAATAGATTTAGTGTCCCAAAATGCATATTTTGTCTCAATAACTAATGTAAATACTTTAATTTCAGGTATTTGAACTTAGAGACAATGCATGGACACTATGGAGCAAAAATAAACAAGGAAGCCAAAAGAACGAAGACAAAAAGGCCTGAGGATCGCCTAAACCATTGGGGGAGTCGCCGAATGGCCTTAGTCTCGCCTAATGTTCCAGTGTGCCAAGCTTTGAAGGAGAAAATTGAGTCGGCGAGATAAATGAGTAGTCGGTGAGTCGCCGAACGATTCCGTGGTACAATACTCCATCGCTCAATCTTACAGAACTTGATGTTGCTATAAGACAATGCAGAAAGGCTATGAACCAGGCCAAAGGCCGAATCGCCGCGTGGATTGGCGATCCCGACTAACTGCGCCGAGTGATCTTTCACAACACACTTTTTGACGACTATAAATACTTGTTTGAATTTTTAGTTTAGTATCAAATTTTTAAGTTTTACATTTCAGAAATCAATTTTTAGAATTACTCAGTTTTAGAACTTAGTTTTTGGGAGACAATTCTCCTTAGCTTTGAAGAGTTGAAGATTTCTATTTTCTAAGCAATTGGAAGTGGGTATTGAATATTCTTCATCCTTGACGTGTGTAATGATAATATTTATCGTACCCATTTGATGGAAACACTTTTCGGTATCGATTTCTATCTCTTTACTATGTCTAGCTAAAACACCAATTCTTAGGGTGTGATTTTGTGAATATGGGTTGAATTTATTGATGGGTATTGCTAATTGTTTGTTTATTCACTGTTTAGAGGTGATTCCGTTCAGTAGTTGTGTTTGAATTTAATGGGGTTGTAGTTGCAAATACAATATTATCTTCGTGTTTTTGACTTTCTCAAGAGAGAAGTTTTAAAACCAAAACTACTAAATCGATAGTCTGTGGTTATTGGGTTGTCGTGGGTTCAACTCGAGAGAGTGAATCCTAAACCCTCTCCCACACATTCAGCTCGAGAGAGTGAATGGACTAAGGCAAAGGTTGTGCTTCATTGCTGCTTATCGGTGTTCGACAGAAACCGATTTGATTCGGGGTAAATTGTTCGAGAGAAAATTTACGCCCACTAAAGTCTAACCAAGTTACCAATTTGCAGTGAGTTACTATCACTAGCATTTACCCGGTTGTGTATTTTTGTCCATATTCCTATCACATCCCAAGAATCCCGTCTCCATATTTGCATTTTCATTTTAGTTGTCATTTTAGTTGATAATTGCTTACAAAACCCCCTTTGATAATTGACACTTGTGTCCACCCTTTAAATTTATCATGTTTTTCTTCGTAAATGTCTATAGCTATAATTGACTTGAGCATGTTTATGCTTTTCTATTGATTCTCGGGTACTAATCACTCCCTATGGGAATGAACCCAACCCTTGGTTGGGTTATATTACTACTCATTATCATTGGCACTTGAACTGGAAGTAGTGTCCTGATACGTGAAGTCAAGCTAAAATTAGAAAGAGTCATTTTTGGAAATAATGAGAAATCTGGAAAATTGGTTAAGCTATGTTAAGTTTGGGTTTTTGGTCAACTTTAAACGACCATAACTCCTAGCTCAGGAAGAATTAGGTGTGCTACTAGATACCGTAGCAAATATCTTTGAATTATCTTTCCAACTCTCCCAAGTTTTCTCAATTCCGAGTCTGTATGAGTGAGATATGTCCATTTGAAGTTGGGTTGTCTAGATAAGGAAAGTCAAACAGGATTTTAGAAGGGCGTTATGGTCTTTTCTCCACGCAATTAATTAATTTCGTTTTGTGTAATTAAGTTGGGGTCTAAACTGATTGGATTCATTTTACACTTTTGAAAACTAAGTTAGGGTTTCGACAGAAGAGAAAATAAGAGGAGAAAAGAGGAGAAGAAGCAAGGAATCGTCAAATTCTTGTAGCTAAGATCGTAGATTTCGTCAAGGGGTGATCCCTACAAGGTATGTGAGATCACATAGCATTGGGTTAGTTCACCCAAGCGCCAATTATGATTTGTTTCAGCGAATTTATGTTCTTGAAGGTTTAGAAATTGAGTTCTTGATTGGGTTTATTGAAGTTCTATTGAGTTCTTGATTCGTTGAAATTGTTGAGGAGTTGTTGATTCAAATTCATGAAATTAGGTTTCGTTTGGAGTAGATTCTTACATATTTAGGTTATGTAGTCGAATCTAAGTGTTTGAGGAAAGAACCAAGTGAATCTAGAGGGTTTAGAGTTGAAAAACGAGCAAGAAAAATCGGGGATTTTCTGGGCTTAGGGCGTCGCGCCTCTCAGAGCACCCAACTTCAGAGTCTAAAGTTTGGGCTCTGGGATGACGCGCCACTCAGAGCGCCCCAACCCAAACTCTGAAGTTTGGGCACTGGCCCCCCGCGCCACTCAGAGCGCCAGGGACGCCAACTCTTCTATTTTTCCCCACTTCTTTCCGTACTAGTTCCCTAGCAACGTACCTAAGTTTCCTAGTTGATTCCTACACTCTAAGCGTCTAAACATCATGAAATAATCCATAAACATGAGATCATGAGCCTTGAATCCATAATTCAATTAAAGGAAAGTTAAGAGTCAAGTCAACAGAAGTTCATAGAGTTTTCCAAAAGTCTTTTACAAACATTTTAACTTTGTTTTAAGGCTTGAGTTTTGAGTTCAGTAAAGAGTAAGAGTAAAGTTCATTTCGTCAAAGATTATATGGGAACTAAGTATTCCCAAGAGTTGAAATGTTTTCACATTTAAACAAAAGAGGAAACACCGATTTCCAAGAGAGCCTTTGAGCTAGTTTTTGAGTAATTATCTCAAATCACAGAAAGAGTTTTGTTTTTAAAACATATGAGCTGATTATATTTTGGGAGTAGTATTGAGTACTGATATGGGGATGAGTTCATAATAACTCAAGTCTCCATAAACCATGTAGCCATCATGGGTAGAAAGGATCATACTTTTTATATGATACCTTAGTGATTTTTAGCATAGACTAGTGGATCCACTTAGTTGAGGCTTTCTATATCACAGCAAGGTATAGGACATTTCTTGCAGCGTGGGTGAGACATTGTATCATCACTTTAGCTCATAGTGATGGTTATCGGTTAGAGAAACTCCCATAATATTATATTACTTTATATGTAAAGTGAGTTGTTATTGCATTTCTTTAATACATTGAGTTGTCACCTACTGTTTTAAATGCTTTGTATAACTGCACTTTTATTATTGTTTTACTTTGCATTTGAGTTGAGTATCCATGAGTTTAGTAAAGCTAAGGTAAGTATTTTTTTAAGATTCCTCTTAAGATTATGTCGTATTTAGTTTTCCCCTTGCATACTCGTACATTGAATGTACTGATGCCAGATTGCATGCATCATTTTATGATGCAGATACAAGTAACCAGAATCAATATCCAGTGCCTCATAGATCCAGTTGAGCACTCAGAGTCAGTTGGTGCTCCTCTTTGCTATCCGGAGGACTCCTTTTTCATTGTTTTAGTATTTCACTTTTTAGGATGATCGGGGGTCTTGTCCCGACATCCCTCTTTGTTTTAGAGGCTTCATAGAAAGTTAGATATGAGTCCTTTAGTCTTTGCATTTTAGTTGTTTTGTTAAAAGACTTGAGATACCATTTGGGCTAGTTGATGTTTAGTTCTAAAATATTCTGAGTTATGTCTAAACAGTTGAGTAAAGTGCATTTGTTTTTGGATTTAATGTTGAGTAAAGTCTTCCGCTGAGTAAGTAAGCCAGGCCAAGGGTTCTCTTTGGGCCAGCAATGGTTCTCGAGTGCCAGTCCCGCCCAGGGTGTAGACTCGAGACGTGTAGAACTTGGTATCAGAGCACAGAGTTCAAGAGTCCTAGAGAGTCTATGAATCCGTTTCTGTAGAGTCCAAGTTATCGGTGTGAAGCGCGCCACATCTATAATTAGGAGGTTGTGACATTTTGGATCTATCTCACTTCTTTCAAATTCATTTTGTGCGATAGAGTTTATCTCTATGAAAGTTTCTTTCTAATTCGTGCTTGTGTGTGTCAATCTGTTGAACATACCTCCACGAAGACCTATCAGAGGTCGTTCTACTAGGAGTAATGTCGAGGAATAAGGGGTACCCAATGCACCTGAAGTGCATCCCCAAGAAGAAGTCACCAATGCTGAATTTAGGGAAGCAATCTGAATGTTAAGTCAAGATGTGACTAACCAGGTTGGGCAACAAAGAGGAGCTCGACAGGAAGAGGTTGATACTTCGAGGATCTGCGAGATTTTGAGGATGAATCCTCCAAGCTTCACTGGTTCAAGCACTACTAAGGATCTGGAAAGTTTTGCTGAGGAACTGCAAAAGGTATTTGAGGTTATGCACGTTGTCGATGCTGAATGGGTGGAACTAGCTACATATCAACTAAAAAATGTTGCTAGGACTTGGTTTGACCAGTGGAAGAAGGGTAAAGCTTGGGGTGCGCCAATTTTGAGTTGGGCTATGTTTGAGGAGGCTTTCTTGAGGCATTTCTTTCCCCGCAAACTAAGAGAAGCCATGGTACGGGAATTCCTTACCCTTAAGTAGGATTCACTAAGTGTTCATGAGTATCTTTTGAAGTTCACCAAACTTTTCCAATATGCTCCAGAGATAGTTGCGGATATGAGGAGCAGGATGAGTCTATTTGTTGCTGGGTTGTCCCGTCTGTCAAGAAAAGAGGGCAAAGTAGCTATGTTAATAGGGGACATGGATATAGCAATGTTGATGGTTTATGTGCAGTAGGTTGAGGAAGAGAAGCTGAGGGATAGGGAAGAGTTTAGAAACAAGAAAGTTAAGACAAGGAATGAGTTCGGGTAGCAAAAGAATAATGTGAACCGGTCTTCTTTCCAACAAAAGCAAAAAGGACCTGCTCCATCATCTGCTAGGCACCTGCACACAGAAACAAAGGTGAGTACAATAGTCAAAATTCACAGCACTTTAGAGATAGACCTGCACAGTCTTAGGGTTGTGTGGCACAAGGAGGTAACTGGGCTCCTGTATATGCTAAGTTTGGTAGGAACCACCCAGGTAAGTGTCACAATGGCTCCACAAGTTGTTTCAAGTGTGGACAAGAGGGTCACTTCAGGAAAGAGTGCCCTAAGAACCGGCAAAGTAATGGGAATCACGACAATAGGGCCCAATTTTCATCAGTTGCTCCACCAGATAGAACTGCATCTAGAGGAGCTACTTCAGGGGCATGCAGAGGACCAAACCGTCTTTATGCTATCACAAGTCATCAAGAGCAAGAGAATTCTCCAAATGTTGTCACTAGTATGCTCAAAGTCTTTACTATTAATGTGTATGCTATGCTAGATCTAGGATCGAGTCTATCTTTTGTGACCTCTTATGTTGCAATGAAATTTGATGTTCTTCCTGAGAAACTTTGTGAGCCCTTTTATGTTTCTACACTTGTTGGGGAGTCTATTCTAGTTGAGCGAGTCTATCATGATTGTACCATTTCCATCAATCACAAGAGCACCATGGCTGATTTAATTGAGTTAGATATGGTTGATTTTGATGTTATTCTTGGTATGGACGGGCTTCATGCCTTTTATGCCTCCATTGATTGTAGAACTCAAGTTGTCAAGTTCTAGTTTCCGAATGAGCTAGTCTTTGAGTGGAGGAGTAGTTCAGCAGTGCCTAAGGGTCATTTTATTTCGTAACTTAAGGCAAGAAATTTAGTCTCCAAGGGGTGTGTCTATCACTTAGTCTGAGTTAATGATTCTAGTGTTGAGACACCTCATATTGAGTCAGTTCTAGTTGTGAGTGAGTTTCCAGAGGTCTTTCCTGATGATCTACTTGGAGTCCCTCCTGAGAGAGAAATAAACTTCGATATAGATGTTCTTCCCGATACTCATCCTATCTCTATTCCGCCATATTGAATGTCTCTAACAGAGTTGAAAGAGCTAAAAGAACAGTTGAAAGATCTCCTTGATAAGGGTTTTATTCAACCAAGTATCGCACCTTGGGGCGCTCCAGTCTTATTTGTGAGGAAGAATGATGGTTCTCTTATAAGGATGTGTATAGATTACCGCCAGTTGAACAAGGTTACCATTAATAATAAGTATCCTCTTCTGAGAATTGATGATCTTTTCGATTAGCTTCAGGGTGCCACCTGGTTCTCTAATATGGAACTCATATCAGGCTACCATCAGTTGAGAGTAAGGAAATGTGATATTCCAAAGACAGTTTCAGGACCTATTATGGTCATTATGAGTTTCTGGTCATGTCGTTCGGTTTAACCAATGTCCTTGCAGCATTCATGGACCTTATGAATAGAGTATTCAAGCCTTATTTGGATATGTTTGTTATCGTATTCATTGATGACATACTGATCTACTTGATGAATGAGGAAGATCATGCTAGCCATCTTAGAATAGTTCTCCAAACTCTAAAGGATAAGGAGTTGTATGCTAAGTTCTTGAAATGTGAGTTTTGGCTTGAGTGTGTGCTATTCTTAGGCAACATTATTTCTGGTGATGGAATTAGAGTGGATACCCTGAAAATAGAGGTAGTGCAGAATTAGCTTAGACCCACATCTCCAACTAATATTAGGAATTTTCTAGGGTTGGCTGGATATTATAGAAGGTTCGTAAAGGGGTTCTCATCCATTTCTTCTCCTTTGAACAAGTTAACTCAGAAGACAGTTAAGTTTCAATGGTCTGAAGCTTGTTAGAAAAGCTTTTAGGAATTGAAAAAGAGGTTCACTACTGCCCAGTATTGACCTTACCAAAAGGTACCCAAGGTTTTGTTGTGTATTGTGATGCGTCTAAAGTTGGTTTGGATTGCGTGTTGATGCAGAATGGCAAGGTTATAGCTTATGCCTCCAGAAAGTTGAAAGTTCATGAGAAGAATTACCCAATCCATGATCTAGAATTGGCTGCCATAGTATTTTCTTTAAAAATATGGCGCCATTATCTTTATGGTGTTCATGTGGATGTGTTCACCGATCACAAGAGTCTTCAGTATGTGTTTAGTCAGAAGGAGCTTAATCTCAGAAAAAGTAGGTGGTTACTCAAAGATTATAACATGAGTATCCTTTATCACCCAGGTAAGGCTAATGTTATTGCTGATGCCTTGAGTAGATTGTCTATGGGTAGTACTGCCCATTTTGAGGAAGATAAGAAAGTGTTAGCAAAAGATGTGAACAGACTTGCACTATTAGGAGTTCGACTAACGGATTCCACAGAAGGGGGATTAGTGGTGATGAATGGGGCTGAATCATCATTAGTGTCGGAAGTTAAAGAGAAGCAACACCAAGACTATATTTTGCTTGAATTAAAGGCAAATGTTCATAAGCAAAAAGTAATGTCTTTTGAGCAAGGGGGAGATGGTGTATTGAGGTATCAAGGTAGGTTGTGTGTACCAAGGGTGGATGAACTCCACAAAAAGATCATGAAAGAAGCTCATAACTCCAGATATTCAATTCATCCTAGTTCCACCAAGATGTATCGTGACTTTAGAGAGGTTTATTAGTGGAGTAGTATGAAGAAGGGCATTGTAGAATTTGTTGCTAAGTGTCTGAATTGCCAACAAGTTAAGGTACAACATCAAAGGCCGGGTGGTATGGCTCAGAACAAAATCAGCCCACTTTTTGCCGGTAAAGACCACCCACTCAGCAGAGGATTATGCCAAGTTGTATCTTCAAGAGGTAGTTAGACTTCATGGAGTTCCAGTTTCAATTATTTCAGATAGAGGTGCCCAATTTACAGCATAGTTCTGGAAATCTTTCCAAAATGGCTTGGGTTCAAAGGTGAACTTGAGTATTGCCTTCCATTCGCAGACATATTATCAAGCAGAGTGCACTATTCAGACTTTAGAAGATATGTTGAGGGCCTGTGTGATTGATTTCAAGGGTAACTGGGATGATCACACACCTCGAATTGAGTTTTCTTATAACAATAATTGCCACTCTAGCATCCAGATGGCTCTGTATGATGCTCTTTATAGGAGAAGATGCAGATCTCTAATTGGATGGTTTGAGGTTGGTGAAGCTGGGTTGATAGGACCAGACTTAGATGGTTGATAGGACCAGACTTAGATCATCAAGTTGTGAAGAAAGTGAAAGTTATTCAAGAGAGATTGAAAACAACCTAGATTCGTCAGAAATCCTACACTGATATTAGGAGAAGAGAGTTAGAGTTTGAAGTAGATGATTGGGTATACTTAAAATTTTCAACCATGAAGGGTATTATGAGATTTGGTAAGAAGGGAAAACTTAGTCCCCCAGTATATTGAACCTTATCGATTATCCAAAAGGGTTGGAAATGTATCTTATGAGTTGGAGCGACCACAAGAGTTAGCAGTGGTCTATCCAATATTTCATATTTCCATGTTGAAGAAATGCATGGGAAATCCTTCACTTATTATACCAACTGAAGATATTGGTATCAAGGATAGCTTATCCTATGAGGAGATTCATGTTCAGATTCTAGATCGCCAAGTTCGCAAGTTGAGGACAAAGGAAGTAGCATCAGTCAAAGTTTTTTGGAGAAATGAGTTTGTTGAGGAAGCTACTTGGGAAGATGAGAAGGATATGAAGAATAGATATCCACATCTTTTTTAGCCCGGAAAAATTCCAGATCAAGGTACTAATTCTCTTCTTAGTACTCTTTAATTTATATGCTTGATGTGTTAGATTTGTTTGTAGGGTGTTTGAGCTGAATGTTAGATGTTACACCCTTAGCCTACTAAGAGTAATCTCATTTGAGGATGAATGTTCCCAAGGGGAGATATTGTAACACATCGCTACTTGATAGAACTAGAAAGAGCTATAATTAGAAAGAGTCATTTTTGGAAAGAATGAAAAATCAGGAAAGTTGGTTAAGTTATGTTACGTCTGGGGTTTTGGTCAACTTCAAACGACCATAACTCCTAGCTCAGGATGTGTTAGGTGTGCTACCAGATACAGTAGGAAATATCTTTGAATTATCTTTCCAACGCCGCTGAGTTTTCTCAATTCCGAGTCCATATAAGTGAGATATGTCTATTTGAAGTTGGGTTGTCTAGATAAGAAAAGTCAAAACCGGATTTTAAAAGGGAATTATTGTCTTTTCGCTACCCAATTAATTAATTTCGTTTTTGGTAATTAAGTTGGGGTCTAAACTTATTGGATTCAGTTTACGCTTTTGAAAACTAAGTTAGAATTTTGAGAGAAGAGAAAAGACGAGGAGAAAAGAGGAGAAGAAGCAAGGAATCATCAAATTTTTGAAGCTAAGATCATGGATTTCGTCAAGGGATGATCCCTACGAGGTATGTGAGATCACATAGTGTTGGGTTAGTTCACCCACCCACCAATCATAATTTATTTCAGCGAATTTATGTTCTTGAAGGTTTAGAAATTGAGTTCTTGATAGGGTTTATTGAAGTTCTATGGAGTTCTTGATTCGTTGAAACTGTTGAGGAGTTGTTGATTTTAAATTCATGAAATTAGGTGTCGTTTGGAGTAGATTCTTGCATATTTTGGTTATGTAGTCGAATCTAAGTGTTTGAGGAAAGAACCAAGTGAATCTAGAGAGTTTAGAGTTGGAAAACGAGCAAGAAAAATTGGGATATTTTGGGCAGGGGATTTGGGAGTTGCGCCTCTTTGAGCGCCCCACTTCAGAGTCTGAAGTTTGGGATCTGGGGCGCCATGACGCTCAGAGCGCCTCAACCCAGACTCTGAAGTTTGGGCTCTGGCGCGCTGCGCCACTCAGAGTGCTAGGGACGCCAGGTCTTCTATTTTTCCCCACTTCTTTCCATACTAGTTCCCTAGCAATGTACCTAAGTTTCCTAGTTGATTCCTACACTCAAAGGTACGTCTAAACATCATGAAATCATCCATAAACATGAGATCATGAGCCTTGATTCCATAATTCAATTCAAGGAAATTTAAGAGTCAAGTCAAGAGAAGTTCATAGAGTTTTCCAAAAGTCTTTTACAAATATTTTAACTTTGTTTTAAGGCTTGAGTTTTGAGTTGATGAGTAAAGAGTAAGAGTAAAGTTCATTTCTTCAAAGATAATACGGGAACTAAGTATTCCCAATATTTGAAATGTTTTCACATTTAAACAAGAGAGGAAACACAAATTTTCAAGAGAGCCTTTGAGCTAGTTTTTGAGTAATTATCTCAAATCACAGAAAGAGTTTTGTTTTTAAAACATATGAGCTGAATATAGTTTGCGAGTAGTAATGAGCACCGATATGGAGACGAGTTCATAATAACTCAAGTCTCCATAAATCATGTAGCCATCATGGGTAGAAAGGATCATACTTTTTAGATGATACCTTAGTGTTTTTTAGCATAGCCTAGTGGATCCCCTTAGTTGAGGTGTTTTATATCAAGGCAAGGTATAAGACAGTTCTGGCAGCATGGGCGAGACGTTGTATCATCACTTTAGCTCATAGTGATTGTTGTTAGTTAGAGAAACTCCCACAATATTATATTACTTTATATGTAAACTGAGTTGTTATTGCATTTCTTTAACACATTAAGTTGTCACCTACTATTTTAAAATCTTTGTATAACTGCACTTTTGTTGTTGTTTTACTTTGCATTTGAGTTGAGTAAAGCTAAGGTAAGTATTCTTTTCAGATTCCTCTCAAGCTTATGTCGTATTTAGTTTTCCTCTCCCATTGTCGTACATTCAATGTACTGATGCTAGTTGGCCTGCATCATTTTATGATGCAGATACAAGTAACCAGGATCATCATCCAGCGCCTCGTTGATCTAGTTGAGCACTCGGAGTCAATTGGTGAGCCTCCTTGCTATCCGAAGGACTCACTACAACAAATTCGATTATCAGGGACAAATAATTTGGTCATCTAAAAATCATATTTCTTCACTAAATATCTTGTGAGACGAAAAATAATTCGTCAATCAATCGTTACTAAATGTGTGTCGCTAAAAGTGTACAAAGATGATTTAGTGCTTCGTCGCTAAAAGTATTATATTAACTACAAAATGAAAAATCGTCCCCAAATGCTTAAACATTTGTGACAAATTTATTTGTCGTAAAAAGTATATTTTTTGTAGTTAATTAATAGTATGCTTCGTCACTAAAAAGATTATTACTACCGACAAAATTATACCGTCACTAATTATTTTACTTCAATCAGTGACGACATCAATTGTCTCTACAGTTATATGTATTTCGTAGTTGAACAAAATCTAATTTCATCACTAATGACTATATTTTATATATAAAAAATATTTTATTCTTAAATGTATTAGTTAGGGACACATTTATTATGATAAAAAAGATTAATTTTCCTATTTATGTCACCTCTCAATTCTTTAACCCCTCCCCATGAGCTCCCACATATTATGCTTTCTTGGGGACTCGAACTCACAACCTAAGTGAGGAGTGCTTACCATCCGATCAACTCTCTCTTATCTCTCATTTTTATTTTATTTTTAACCTAATTCACTTCTATAAAAATAATATATTATATGATTATTTATACACATAAACCAATGCATGAAATTTACCACCCAAAATTCATTCAAAAATTATATGATTATTATGTACAGTTGCTCCACGTACGTATGTGGAATTACTATTAAATATGTACATATTTTTAGACAGAAGGAAATATATCGACTTTGTCTATGCAATTTACCAATCAAAAATCAATAGACACACACAAAAATTAGCATCAACACTTGAGAAAATATTTTTTCTATCACCTTTATCGATGAAAGTGTATTAAATAAAAAACAAAAGTGTTAAACCAACAAATATTAGCGATCTAGTGGTAGAACCGTACCCCACACACGGTACTTATAACATGGATTGTATTTTTCAAATGATGCATTTTATAATTGCATAATTTTAAAAAATTGTTGAATTGAACTTTTTCATTTTTACAAAATCGACCAAATTCCTTGGTTTTAATATTTTCCCTCGCCAATTAATGAATGGACTCTGTCTTTCTTATGAAGCACTTGTATTACTCTTTTTGTAAGTTGTCACTTGTAATTATGAACAATTGTAGCCAAAAAAAATTTGTATCTAGCTATGAATTTTTTTTGTAGAAAATAGTTGAATTATTCACTACAAATTTTAAGTCGTCGCTATTTAACACCTTACATATTTTTTGACAATTTCTTTTTTTTCACTAAATCAAAGATTGATTAGAGGCTTCATAGATAGTTAGATATGAGTCTTTTAGTCTTTGCATTTCAATTGTTTTGTTAAAAGACTTGAGATGACATTTTGGCTAGTTGATGTTTAATTCTAAAACATTATGAGTTATGTTGAAACAGTTGAGTAAAGTGCACTTGTTTCTTTGATTTAATGTTGAGTAAAGTCTGCCGCTGAGTAAGTAAGCCAGGCCAAGGGTTCACTTTGGGCCAGCAATGGTTCTCGAGTGCCAGTCCCGCCCAGGGTGTAGACTCGGACGTGACATTGATCCCGAGGATCAGCATTCCTCCTAGATGGACGACCTCGAACAGCTCTTTGTGGAGGCATGATCTAAAATATACGTGCAAGCACGAATTAGAAAGAAACTTTATAGAGTTAAACTCTATCACACGGAAAGAGTATGAAAGAAGTGAGATAGTTCCCAAATGTTGCAGCCTCCTAATTATAGGTGTAGCGCGCTTCACACCGGTTCCTAGGACTCTACAAACATGGCTTAATAGACACCCTAGGACTCTTGAACTCTGGGCTCTGATACCAAGTTTGTCACGCTCCGAGCCTACACACTGAACGTGGCCGGCACTCGAGAACCATTGTTGTCCCCAAGTGAACCCTTATCCTGGCTCAATACTCAACAGAAGACTTACTCAACATAAGTTGAATTCAAATGTAAACTTTACTCAACTGTTTCAAAAGTTAAACTCAAAATATATAAGAATATTCAGCTAGCCATAAATAGGCAACTCTAAGTCTTTAAAACATTAACAACTGAAAATGAAAAGACTCATGAACTACTGTCTATCTATCTATAAAACCTCTAATACTATGAGGGATGTCGGGATAATACCCCCGATCATCCTAACCAACTGACTAACAGAAAATAAATGAGGGATCTTTTGAAAGCAAGGAGGCTCACCAAACAATTCTGGAACTCGACTGGATCAACTAAGCACTGGTTGATAATTTCGGTTACCTGTATCTGCATCATGAAAGATGTAGGCCAAATGGCGTCAGTACATGGAATGTACGAGCATGCAAGGGGAAAATCTAAACATGACATAAGCTTAAACTGGAATTTGAAGAAATAACTTACCTAGTCTCAACTCAACTCAACTCAAGGATACTCAAACTTACTCAACTCATTTCAATATAAAGCAGAAGTAAAGATACATTATAAAGAAAAGCTTTTAAAACAATAGACAATAACTCAATGTATTAATAACTACAATGAAATGCAGTTTGTATTCAAGAATACAAAAGAACTTTGTAGTATATAAGAATACAAAATAACTTTGTGGGAGATTCTTTAACCGACAACCATCACTATGAGCTATGTGATGATACATCGTCTAGCCCACGCTGCCAGAACTGCCAAATACTTTACGGGGGTATAGGACTTACTAACTAAGTGGATCAACTATCCTATGCTAAAAATCAATAAGGAATAATCTAAAAAGTATGACCATTTCTACCCACGTTGGATACATGGATTACTGGCCTCTGAGTTGTTAGAACTCTCCCCCATATCGGTACTCAATACTACCCCCAAAATATAACTTAGCTCATATGTTTTAAAGAAAGCATTTCCTCTTTTTTAACTTTGTGATTATTACTCAAAAAAATTCTCTTAAAAGAGATAATACTCAAAACTGCTCATGGACTCTTTTGGAAATCGGTGTTTCCTCTTATCTTAAATGTAAAAATATTTACTCTTTGGAATACTTACTTCCCATATATCATTTTAAAGAAAATGAACTCAACTCTACTCTTGCTCAAACTCAAATGCTCAAGTCTTAAAACACATATAAAAAGGTTTGCGAAAGACTTCTCAAAAAACTCGAAGGAACTCTCAAGACTTGACTCGTAACTCTATCTTGAATTTGAACTATGAATTCAAGAGTTATGATAGGTGATATAAAGGATATCGTGATGATTAAACGAGTTTTAGATAGTTAATCATGAAAATAATCAAAAAACACTGTTTGGAAAGCAAGTCCACAATGCAAAGATGAATTATCATATTTGGTTGCGAAATAATTTTTGAAACAGTGGAGTCCGCATTCTCTCTGAAACGCGGAGAGAGAAATTTCTCTCTGGGGAAGCAAGTCCGCGACGCAGACTTTGGCGCCAATTTCTGCCCAATCTTTCCTTCTTCTCTCAAACCTGATTCATCTCATACCCACTGAAATTCTAAGGTAAAAACTCTCGAATTCCTATAATACAGAACTATTTTAGCGAAACTCAATCAAGAACTATCAATTTATTCAACCCCTTAACAAAATATTCGCCTCAAGAACTCAACCAAACATCAAGATTCAAGAACAAATAACAACTCTTTAAGTAACTCATCAAGAACTTAATTTCTCAATCTCTATGGATGAATTCGATAATGTAAAACATGATTGGAGTGTGGGTGAATGAACCCAACACTATGAAAATGTACATACCTTGATTTGGTGAAACAAATCCTCGACTTCGCAAGAAACCTCAATCGTTCTTCCTTTCTCCTCTTTTCCTATTCTTGAACTCTCTTATAAAACCCTAAGCGTATTTTAGTATTTGTAAAACTGACCCAAATCAGATGTGACCGCAAAATATTTACTAATTTCATTTTAATCTTAAGGGGTAAGGAAAAGACCAAAATACCTTTCATTATTTTGGGTAACTTTCCTTAATTGGACTGGTAGATTTCAAATGGTCATATCTCCCTCATCCAAACTCGAAACTTAGATAACTCGGTGGCATTGGAAAGAGGATTCCAAGAACTTTCATTTGATGTCATATGGGACATCTAACATATCATGTACTGAATGTTATGGTCGTTTGAAGTTGACCCAAAACTCACAACTTAAGCATAACTTGAAAATTTTCAGATTTAGCTATTTCCAATTTAGCGCTTTCTAAAATTATCTCTTTCTAAGGCGGGATGTTAAAAGGTACTACTTCAATATATATATATATATTAATTATTCGATCGAATTCTAACCTGGTACATATATTTTTACTGGATCAGATGCCACGTCGGTACGTATATTTATTAGATCAGGTACCATGTTGGTACATATATAGTTGTGTATGGTTGGCTCTATGAGAGGACAGAGTGTAATTCTTTACGTCATGATATTTACATGTTTATTATGACCCCAACCTATACGCTGCACTCGAGAACCATTGTTAATCCCCATGCGAACCATCAGTTTTTCTAACTACAAGCGGAAGACTAACTCAAGCATACAAAAGAATCAAACTGAAAGAAATGTTTATCAATAGTTTATTGAATCTCAAACTCTTTGAATATACTGAGTATGAAACATAAGTTTTAAATAAAATATCTAAAATTGAAACTCCCCAAAACTGTCTATCTATGAAGCTTATACTGGGTAAAGATGAGTGTTAGGACAAGACCCACAATACCTAAAATTGATATCACTAACAACTCATAAAAATTGGAGTTCTCCGAAAGTAAGAAAGCCTCACTCAAAAGATGACGTGCGGATGAAGTGATCTCAACGGAGCCCCTGTACCTGAATCTGCATCATAAAAGATGCAAGTCGAATATCATCAGTACATTGAATAAAAAATAATTGAACTGAAAATCTTAATATAACTCAATTGAAATATAGTATAAATCATGACGGAAAATCATTTAAGCTCTTATTCTAAGGATGCAATAATAACAAATATTGAACTGTGATTATATATGGACATAGTTTACTTTGCGTTACAAGAGAGTTCCTCTAACCGACAACCATCACTATGAGCCTCGTGATGATACAACGTCTTGTCCACACTACCTGAATTGTCTGATACCTTGTCAAGTTATAAAACAAACTCAACTCATGAATCCACTATAAAAGGTCTGCTCAAAGGTAGTGAGAATTCAATTGAAAGTCGGTGTGATCCTAACCCATACTAGCTATGTTTTTTATGGGGAATGTGAGTTGTCTGAAGTCTTCCCCATATCGGTGATTAATACTACTCCAAAAATAAATATATAACTCAATGCTTAAATAAAAGTAATCTCGGGTTGAGATAAGTTCTCAAAATGGCCTTTTCAAGAGGTAACTAATTTGTACTGAATCTGTCAAAAATACTATGAAAAACTCTTTATACTTTTATGAAAATAGTGCTCTTTCTTTTGTTTTATGAATAATAATACATTGGAAATCATTAAAGCTCCCTTAAAACTCTTGAAATAACTTGTATTTAGGTTGTAATCATGAAAACTATATCTGAAATCCATATTGTGTGATCTGATCATTGATAACTCGAAAAGTCATACTGCTTAAATATTGATGGCATATATATGTCATACTGCTTAAACATTGATGGCATACTCAATCATCATGATAATCATGAATCGTAGTTCTTTTCTCAATATGAAAATAGTATTTTTAGAACCATTTGTATTCACTTGAATTCTTCTCAAAAGATACTTTAAAATACTCTTGAACTCACATTAAAATTCAAAAATCAATGCACAAAGGCTTTCAACAAAATATCATCAACTATGGTTCATGAGAAATAAATGCATGAACATCAACCCAATAATCTCAATGCATAAAAATCATAATCTCATAATTAAGAAATCAGAACTCACAATAAGAATGTCATTCCAATTTAGAATTTCATGGATCTTTGAGTAGAATACTCGATTTAACTCTTACTGATTAAATTTAGATGTAGGTCATGCAGACGAACTAGTCCAACACTATGAGTTACCTTAAATACCTGGAAGAATAAAGTTCTTGAAGAATTTTTAAGAAGAACTTGATTGGAAGCCTTGGAATCCTAGCTTTTGTCTTCCTTGCGGTTTTCTTTTTGAGTTGGGAAGTTTAGAGCGTAGAAATGAATGAAAATTGAGTACTTGGTTGAATATATTCCCCTAATTGAAGTTAAAACGTCATGGCTTGGCCTTAGGATAAGTGGGTAAAAATAAAATAAATCTCACTTAAAATGTTGTCGAAAACCTTTGATGAGGCCTTCTACGGTTCGCGGTTCCCATATGTGGAATTCATATTGAAGTTTTAAGAATAAAAAGTTCATTCTACGGGTCCAAACTATGTCCCATAGAAGTTTATACGACACGTAGATAGATCTGTAGGAATTGGACCTCAAAATTTGACTCTGTGAAGTTTTTCTATGAGTTGATAAAACAGGTCCTAGAAGAGTTTCACAATTCACTGACTGAGAAAACTCTATTGTGGAAGTCTCTGATAAAACAGTCACAACATTTTACTCCAAACTCAATTGAGGCAAACTTGGTGGCATTGGAAAGAGGACTCATTGATTTTAATTTGATATGTCATGGGACACCTAATTAATTATATGCGGAGAGATGATTTTTTGAGGTTTACATAAGTAGAATCTTATATCAAAACTTAATCGGTAAAGAAGCTTTCAATCCAACTTTATGCTAAGGGATTCTAGTGACCTTAATTCATATACAAATATTTTCCCACACTAAAAAAATTGACATTAACACCTTAGCATGATTTAAGAATCACCCATTACGATCTTATACACAATGAAGAATGATGTGGGTCTTAATTTAGATATTTTTGAGGTGTTACAGTATCCTCCTTGGGATCATTCGACCTCGAATGAAGGTTAAACTAAACATGGGAGGAAAAAGAGTTACTATTACTATCTCTCTAAATTTCTGAACTTGCCTACCATTATAGGCGGAAATGATTCATATTATATTAAGAATTTGGAAACTGGACTAGAGAAAAAATTCACAAATGATATGGGTTTGAAGATAGTCACGTTTTATCTAAAGCTATTTGACAGGAAACAAGGATATCTGGGAACAAAGTAAGAATAGGACTACTATGTAACACCTCGACTTTTCGAAACGTCTAAAATTACTCGTATCTCCATGGAAAGACAAGGAGGGTGGGTAATAAATCAAGAATGATGTGGTATGTCCTATTTTAAGTGTTCAAGTGTTGCATCCCAAGTTTTGAAGTTAGGTAAGTGGCAAAATAAAAGTTGGCGGAAGTTATCGTAAGTTCCTTCTTAAAGATTTCTCTGAAATTTGGGTCAAATGTCTTGGAGGTGTTCTCCCAATATCAAAAGAGTTATGGGGCCCACAAACTGTCGAATCAAAGGTATACGAGTGTAGTTTCCAACGCATCAAACCATTTGTTCATACGACTTCAGAATAGAGAGATATTTGCGTTTTCGTAGGACTACACAAGCAGGCACGGGAGGTGGGGCCCTAGGTCGGTGGAAAGTTACATATATCTTCTTCTTCGAACTTTTTCTTCATTTTCAAGCTAATAACCAGAGAGATTAGAGAAACCCATTTCTAGGATCAAGTGAAGTATAGATTTTCTTGACTTAAGTCCTTGACGAAAGTTGTTCTACGTGTTGGTCTCATCATCGTGGTATAATTTGTTTTATCGATTTCGTAGCATATCACACTTTAGTGTTGGGACAACAAGGGTTTGACTATATTTGAAGGTTTTGAGGCATATTACGAACCTAAGATCGAGGTAAAACCCTTCTTTCATCGACTCTAGCTTTTATAAGCAGCAAATAGCAATTTGCGACGGAAATACATATCTTTTATCGTATTGTCATGGTATCTTCTATTTTGTGTGTTGATTATGGTCCTACCTTGTTGTAGTATTGAGAAAGTTATGAGTAAACGTCGTTAGGCCACGTGAATTTAGCAAAAAAGGTATGTTAAGGCTATTCCCTACTTACGGCATGTTCCTTAATATACTTGATATACTTGTAGCCGTTATTGTTGATTATTGGTTGCTCGAGTTGATATAATCCTCCCTTGTAGTGTCCCTATGTTGGACACGACTTAGAGGCTATTTGTACAGGTTGCTTATAACTAGATTGCTCGCTTTTAACCATATGATTGTTATTGTTGCCCTTGGGCTATTGTGGTTAGCTACAGGAATGTGATTTATGCCTAGAAGGGCTATGTTCCACCTACGGGGCTATATGGATAACTAAAAGGGCTATATCTTGCCTACAGGGCTATATTGATGCCTAGAAGGGCTATGAGTTGCCTACAGGGCTATATTGACGCCTAAGAAGGCAATAGGCTTCCTACATGGCTATGTTGTTGCCTAAGAGGGCTATGAGTTGTCTATAAACTCTGTCGATACCTAAGAGAACTATGTGCTACTATGGGGCTATATTAATGCCTAAAAAGGCTATGTGATTGCCTACAGGGCTAGGGGACTATCGATAGGGGTATATAGACTGATTGGCACCTTCCAGGCTTATAGGGGCCTGAGTAGGTGGTCTTGTGTGTTGTTTGTACCTGCCGAGCTTATGGGGGCTCTGTTAGACTGTTGTTTTATTATTTTTGATAAGTTTAGATTTAGGAGCAGGTCAGTACACATATCTTAGCCTTGATTTATTTATCGGATTATTCCAGTATATTAGGATACTTCATCATAGCCTATTGCCTTTCATACTCTGTACATTATTTTGTACTGACGCCCCATTGCCTGGGGGCGCTGCATTCATGCATGCAGGTCCTGACAGACGACTGAGTAGACCTCCTCAGCAGCAGGATTGACTTCTATCCGGTTGGCTAGCCCCTTTTCCTCCGGAGTTGCCAGTGTTTGGAGGTTTGTTAGATTTTGTTGTACATATTTTTATGGGTAGGCTGGGGCCCTGTCCCGCCAATCGTTAATACTCTTAGAGGCTTGCAGACTAGTGTGTGGGGTTTATAACTACGTTATGGCCATGTTGGCCTAGTTTGTTGGTTTGCTGAAGCTTGTTAGTTGTGTGATGCATTGTCTTGTTATATACATGCTTTCAGTTTTGGTATAGAGATCATGGTGGCCTTGACGGCCCAAATCAGGACTTTTGTGCTAGTTGACAATTTCTTTATATGAACTCTTGGGAGTAGCTGTTTCTTTTGTAGATCTGTTGACAGGGGCCTTGCCGGTCGAGGGCTTAGTTTTAAGCCGAGATATACTTGTTTGTTTTCTTAATTGCATGTGACTGCCTTGCGCTAGTAGCAAATGGTTCAGCAGGGTCGGCTCTGGCCTGGGTTTTGGCATTAGGATCCAGTTGCGCACCTTGAGTTTGGGTTGTGACATACTATACCTTAAGCGATACGACATATAGCTTTCAAGCTTAGCAACACTTGCCACCATGCTCTTCATAAAATTACTCATCATCACCATCACTATCACAATTGAGAAATAATCATTGAAAGAGCTTAGCTTGAAAGATCATAAGTACAATTTATTTGAGAAATCAGTTATAAGAATATGCATGACATAACATTATTTTGCTAGACATTGAGGGTAAATCATGAATTTATGGAAACAATCATATTATGAGACACAGGTGCTTATATTCATATCATGAGGTTGATATTCATAACTTTATTGAGTAAGATTGAGATCAATCAGCTAAAAGTATTTACCCCTCATCCTGGGAATTTATCATAGATGTGAATCTGTCTGAAGTGTATGAACATAGGTCATGAACGCCATTCTAATATTAGAGGCACCAACATGATGTTGTAATGACTAAACTTTAGACATACGTTAGATTATGAATGGATTGATATATCACTATAACTCATTCTGAACAAATAAATATTTGATTCTTAACACTGACTTGGCTCCTCACTTTATCATTTCCCCTTTAGGTCTAAAGTCGATATTATAAAGCTATGAATTTATTCCATTTTCTCTAAACTAGTCTATATTTTCTTTACTCTAATACTTGGGAAATGCTAATCTCATGGCTACTGAACCTTTCACATGCAAGCAAAAAGGTTCTTTCTAGAGCTTTCTTTCTGAGATGCTTCTCTTAACTTCTTCCCATTTCTATAAAAGTCTTTCTATATTACTCGCATTAGCTTTTAACGCCGCTTACTAACTCTTAATAGTTTGACTTGCCCTTCTTATCTCACTAATACATTCCTTCTGGGTTTATATCAACTTAATTTGAGGAACTTGAACTATATTTAAGAGGCTCATCATTAACTATGTATGATTCCTCCAACCAAAGTCTTAAGGGTAATAAGGAATGTTTATATCAGCCTACTCTACATTGGCAGCTCAAATATACTATCTAGGCACACATGAAAAATGATAAACTTAATTAGAACCTCGTCTGACTACATATGATCTAGGGTGTGCCTCTTAACGCTCTTGTTAATATAATGACTTAGCCACACTTCATTGCTCTCCTCTAAGGGTCATAAAACGACACTTGTAAAACTCACATTTATTGCAAAGTAACACCTTAATTCCTCACCTACTTTAAGTAAAACTTGCCAAATCAAATCCTAAAACTAACATCACCACCTTCATGTTTCCATCCTTTTTACCACGACTCTCAACTCAAATTCAAGCTTAGTGCCAACTACTAAGCACAAATATCTATATAATTGCTTACATACTATACTAACTTACGACAAATTAAAGAAAACTCACCCACTAAGACCTCATGACACGTAGCCAATTTTTATCTCTAATTCTACATACTTACAGTTTACCGTCATATTCCATTTCACAACTTAAGTACTATATACCCATTCACTATATGTTATTTCCTAATCAGTTGTATAAACCTCTGAATATCATGAGGCTCTCCATTTGAAAATCATAAGCCTACGTTAGATCTATCACCTCATGAATACTCTAATCTTCTATTCAACACCTATACTTGGTCTTCAATACTACAACGACACATCATCTTAAACTATACCCTAACTCATCCTAACTAGTAACTATTTTTCTAACTTCTATCATGAAATCCACAAATTATTACTTCTTAGCCTACACATAAGGGGAAAATCACCTCATTAATGACTTATTGGGCACATGAATATAACTACACACTTTACTTAATAACTATCCCCATTTCTTATATTATTACACTTCCAAAAGCATTTTCTAACTCTAGCACTTCTTCTACTACTAGCTCATAATATCGCAAATCACACTATCTTTCAGGTGACAATACTACCCAAGCATTCTAAAGCATTCTTTCATTATAAAGGGCATCTGAAGCAAGGTTTAGAGAAGAGAATATGAGAGCATATCTTGTTTTTAGCTCGAACACATGATTCATATGAATAAGGGTGCATTCTTTCAAATCAATACACTTAAGCACATTGATGGGCTTCTCTCAAGTCCTTCTGTAGTCCCTTCACTTTATCTGAGAGTAACTCATCGATATGGATCTGGGCTTTGTTATTTCAACCACCTTGAGTATTAGGGGTAGTCGAATGAATTTGAGAAATATAAAAGTTTGAATAAGTTCCTTATGACACAATTTTATTGCACGATCTATTGTATGAAAGAAGGGAAAATTTTCTTAAATGTCTGTAGTCCCTCATTTATAGAAGTGGACCCCTCACAAACATAAATAAAGTCCCACTGAAACGACTTCATAGACACCCTAGGAAACTTTAATTATGTGCTCTGATAGTAAGTTTGTCATGACCTGAGCCTACACCCTGGACTTTGCCGGCACTCGAGAACCATTGATGGTCCCCAAGCGAACCCTCATCCTGGCTGACTACAAGTGCAGGACTAACTAAAGCATATACAAGCATCTAATAGAAAGAAACGTTTATCAACAATTCAATGAATTTCAAACTCTCTAAATATAATTAGTATAAAACATAAATTTTAAATAAAGCATCTAAAACTGAAAGACTCTTCAAAATTGTCTATTTATGAAGCCTCTATTGTATAAAAATGAGTGTCAAGAAAAGACCCACGACACCTTAAAACGCTACTACTAACAGCTCGTAAAAATAGGAGTTGTCTGAAAGCAAAGGGGCCTCACTCAAAAGTTGACGAGAAGATGAAGTGATCTCAACGGAACTCATGTTTAGGGATATCCTAAGTACCTGAATCTGCATCATAAAAGATCATGTTCGAATGAAATCATTACATTGAATGTATGAGTATGTAATGTAGATGAATAACAAATAAATGAAGCCTAAGGTAACTCAATTGAAATATAGTATAAATCACGATAAAAAATCATTTAAACTCTTACTGTAAGGATGCAATAATAGCAACTACTGAACTAAAGTATATATATATATATATAAGTAAGTTTTACTTTACATTACATTACTTTACTAAAGAGTTTATCTAACCAACAACCATCACTATGAGTCTCATAATGATACAACATCTCGCCTATGCTACCAAAATTGTCTTATACCTTCTAAGGGTATAGAAAAAACTCAACTCATGGATCTACTATAAAGATCAGCTCAAAGTCAGTAAAGAGTCGCCTGAAAGTCAATACGATCCTACCCCACGTTGGCTACATCGTTTATGGGGAATGTGAGTTTTCTGAACTCTTCCCTATAACAGTGTTCAATACTACTCTCAATATATATATATATATATATATATATATATATATATATATA